>CM035416.1:169954064-169964064 GCA_020310875.1 Ceratopteris richardii
AGTGAACAAACTCCAAATTACCATTTCATATTACCTATCATATCAAGAAAATAGAGTTAGACATAGAGATGAAAACATAAGAGTGGTCAGTCGTCGGTCTCCTCCTCCTCCTCTGCATCATCATTAACAATATCATCATTGTCATCATCATCACCACCACCATGATGTGTAGTTGAAGGATCCTCATCTCCATATACATATCTTTGAGTAATAGAGGTTATAGAATCTAGGGGAATTTCCTCACTCTCTACACTCTTTTGCATTTGAAGCAATCTTTCATGATCTTGCTCTTTTTAAATTATCTCCAAAGTAACTTCTTGCATTTCAAAACCATTTTCTTTTATCTTCATTGTAAGCCGAAGATTGGTATGAATATAAACCAATTTCTTAGTGTTTCTTGGAAGAAGCTTATTCCTTCTTTTAGTATGAATGAAAGAAAATGTGCTCCAATTTCTCTCACAAGGGGAAGCACAAGTACCTTGTGAGAGAATACGAAGAGCTAATGCCTACAAATTGGGTGTATGTGCACCAGAAGACTCCCACCATACAATTATAGTCATACATAGCCTCAAAGAGAGTCATTTTTATAGATGTGTGCCATGCACTATGTATGCAAACTCGACTAAGGGCAAATATTCACTTCATTTATCATACTTTCAATTCACATACATATGCAACATATCTTCAAGTACTTGATTAATGCTCTCGGTTTCCCTATCGGTTTGTGGCTGGAAATGTGTGCTTATACGAAGTTGAGTTCCAATCGATTCAAATGTTGCTCTCCAAAAGTTTGATGTGAACCTAGAATCTCTATAAAAAATTATGCTTTTAGGCATTTCATGCAATGGGAAAATTTCTTTTACAAAGTCTTGCAACATTGAAGCAAGTATCAATCTTTTTTATAGGGAAGAAATGTGCCATCTTGGTAAGTCGATTAACTACCACAAATATGGTATCATGTTTACTTCTGGTCATAGGCAATTCAGTGATAAAGTCCATAGAGATAGACTCCCACTTCTGATTTGGAACATCCAAAGGTTGAAGCATTCCAGACATTCTCTTAAACTCAGATTTTCACCTATTGGCACTCTAAACGTACACTAACATATTTTCTAATATTCCGCTTCATACATGGTCAAAAGTAAGAATACTTCGTTTTACCATAGGTCCTTGAATAACCTGGATGTGTAGAAAAAGGTGCATGATGATAATCATGTAATATTTGAGCTTTCAATGGAGACTTAAAAGATATGCATAATCGATTGTTACAATATAAAGACCCATTCAGCAAATGAAATTTTTCTTGATACATCAATCCCCTTTTTGCATTCAAAAAATTCAAGATAGGTGCATAAAAAGAGTCCTGTTCTTTTATTCAACCCCCTATAGTCAATGCATAATCTATAAGAGCCGTCTTTCTTCTTTTGAAATAAAGCAGGTGCTCCCCAAGGTGAAACACTCAGTCTTATCAAGCCTTTCTTCAAAAGATCATCTAATTGAATGATAAGCTACTTTAATTCATCTATGTTAAATCTATAGGGTGCTCTAGAATATGGTTCGCTCCCTTGATACACGTCAATGGCGTGGTCAATCCTCCTAGGTGGAGGTCTACCAAGCAAGTCTTTTGGAAATACATCTGCATATTCTTTCAAAAGATTTTCAATATAATTTGGAAGACTTTCATCATTATCTTCCTCATGCATATTGTTCACATACACTACAAATGCTCTATATCCATCATAGCTTCACCAGTTTGCGCACCTAATCCTCTGGTACCATTTTGCGGTTCGTTCAATTCCGTATGCACCTTATGATGCGATTCTTTGAAAAAATGCCGAATTTTGCTTTTGGTTACAAACCCTAAAATTGCTCTCAAATTTATGTAATGAATGTATTTTGTTGTGGACATGCCTCTAGATATCTATTCTTGTTTGTTGGTGCCTCATTTTTACAGAAAATATTGTTTATGATGGGGATGTAGAGGGAAGAAGTGCACAAAAATGTGTGCTTTTCTAAGTTGTACGTATCTGTGTCTCATTTATAACTCTACAATCTCTTTTGGTAATAGTGTATATTGCAGGTGAATATGACCTAAGCATCTATGCATTTTTACATACAAGTACACATACACATTGTATTATATTGACAAGTTATCATTTTTACCATTTATAGACATTAATCTATGATTTCATTTCATTTCTCTCTCCCTCTCTCACCATTGACATTAAGTATTTGGTTGGTAAGGAAAATAAGATCATTGATGCATTGAGTCGGAGACCTTTATGTAATCTCCTTTTTATAATAAATTCCTACTTCCTAAATCAAATTCAAGAAGAATCAAAACAGGACTCTTTTTATGCACCTATCTTGAATTTTTTGAATGCAAATAGGGGATTGATGTATCAAGAAAAATTTCATTTGCTGAATGGGTCTTTATATTGTAACAATTGATTATGCATATCTTTTAAGTCTCCATTGAAAGCTCAAATATTACATGATTATCATCATGCACCTTTTTCTACACATCCAGGTTATTCAAGGACCTATGTTAATACGAAGTATTCTTACTTTTGACCATGTATGAAGCTAGAGTTTGAAGATTCTGAAGCTTTGGAGGTGAAGATTTGGTGAAGGAGAGGCTACTCTCTTGGAGCAAGAAGTCTTCTACAAGGTGGTGGTAACTATCTTTTGTGAGTTAACCTTATATTTTGTTTTTTGGGTCTCTCTACCCTAATCTCAAAATTAGGGTTGATTGATTTACAATTTTGCTACACTATTTTGTGAGAATAAGGTTAGCTTTGTTGCACATTCACTTCACACACTTAGATTATTTCAACATAATCTAAATTTTGTATCATCATCTTCTTGGATATTCTTCCATTAGTGAGTGCACCACTTTATATGGTTGAGTAGTACTACCATGTTGTAATTTGGACATCTATATTTAATGAGTAAGCATTCAGCTTACGTTCCCTATCCTTGTCTCAAGATCTCTTTTCTTTCTATCTCTCACTTATCATCTTAATTAATCAAGTGTGTATGCTCAAAAGGTGTTAGTATTGGAACGATCCTGGGGCCCCTAATTCCAACACTTGGTATCAGAGCATAATTGACACACACACTTAGTTAAGGTGAGTGAGATTAGAATTGAGATTGAGGACAAGTTGGATGGATCTTCTAATTATCCCATGTGGAGTTTCATGATGATGAATATTTTAGCGACAAAGGATTTATGGAGTATCGTCAATGGATCCTTAACAAGACCAGACGAGAAGGCGAAGAAGTGGCTACAACGGCTTCAAGAGGTACTGGAGTTACTATTACAGAACCAACTGAAGAAGAGGTAACCACTTCGACATCTAGAGTCACAAGTAGGTCTTTACCTAAAGTTCCTCCTATTGAAGATCAGGCAAGATGGAATGCTAGAGATGCTTTAGCACTTTCATTCATAGCAATGAGTGTTAAAAAGCATATTCTACCACAAATCAGATCTTGCAGAAGTTCTAGACAAGCTTGCTTGAAACTTGAGAATCTTTTTTAGAGCAGAAATCCTGCTAGGAAAGCTCACTTGAGGAGACAACTAGCAAATATAAGGATGAAGGCTGGTGAGTCAATTCAAACCCACATTACGAGAATCGTTGACTTGAGAGATCAACTTCTAAGTGTAGGAGTTTAGATATCAGATGAAGAAATGGTAAATACGTTGATTAATTCACTTCCTATTTCATATCGATCTTTTATAACCAATCTTACCCTTACCACAAGAGATAGTGAGGTTACATTTGAAGAGCTAGAGTTCTTGTTACTTCAAGATGAAGATCAGTTGAAGGGAATGGAAGAGAATGAAGAAGCACTTTCATCTTCATCAAAGGGTAAAAAGAAGAAGGATAAGAAGGAAAAGCAATCCAAGAAGGAAAGTAGGTCCCTCTCACCTTCTACTTCAGATTCTATTTCTACTACATCTAAAGAGAAGTCTTCTAAGAAGAAGGAAGTAATATGTTTTTACTGCAAAGGAAATATAGGAATACTTGATATATGATTTTGCATTCTTTCACATATGGCTAAAAATAAGTCTTCATGTTTCATCACCCCCTTGAATGATTTAACACTAGTATCTAGAATTCTTCAAATTATATCAGACTTTATGAAATCTGAAACGTCTTCTTTCTTTCAATAAATCTGATCTTCAATAATCAATACCTGTATCCATAGTACCCAGAAACGCCGTTTCTGGGCCCCCGAAACGGAACGGCCGTTTCTGGGAAACGGCCCGGCCTGGAAACGGCGTTTCTGGATTTTTTTTTTTTTTTTTTTTTTTTTTTTTTTTTTTATAAGAATGGTTTATTCAAAGCATTATTCAAAGTGTTCTTAAAGGCTCCAGCTATAGATAGAGAGAGAGAGAGAGAGAGGAGTCCCACTATCTTCAAGCCCACGATGGTCTACCTTCAAGTTAGAACTTGGTATTAGATAACTACTAACTTGGAAGTTGTTGCCCATGATATACATTATGTGTGTAGTAAGCATCTAATATGTGTGTGTAATATGTATACACATTATGTGTGTGTATGTACTATATATGTAATATGTATGGTGTGTGACATGTGCAGTATGTACTATGTATTTATAGTATGTGTGTGCAATAGTGTATGTATTGTGTGTAGTATGTACTATGTATGTACATTATGTGTGTAGTA
This sequence comes from Ceratopteris richardii, assembly GCA_020310875.1. NCBI lineage: Eukaryota > Viridiplantae > Streptophyta > Polypodiopsida > Polypodiales > Pteridaceae > Ceratopteris > Ceratopteris richardii. Next base: position 169,958,759 of record CM035416.1, read on the forward strand.
TGTATGTAATATATGTGTGTACTATGTATGTACATTATGTGTGTGTATGTATGTATTGTCCCTTGAATGATTTAACACTAGTATCTAGAATTCTTCAAATTATATCAGACTTTATGAAATCTGAAACGTCTTCTTTCTTTCAATAAATCTGATCTTCAATAATCAATACCTGTATCCATAGTACCCAGAAACGCCGTTTCTGGGCCCCCGAAACGGAACGGCCGTTTCTGGGAAACGGCCCGGCCTGGAAACGGCGTTTCTGGAATTTATTTTTTTTTATTTTTTTTTTATTTTTTTAAGAATGGTTTATTCAAAGCATTATTCAAAGTGTTCTTAAAGGCTCCAACTATAGATAGAGAGAGAGAGAGAGGAGTCCCACTATCTTCAAGCCCACGATGGTCTACCTTCAAGTTAGAACTTGGTATTAGATAACTACTAACTTGGAAGTTGTTGCCCATGATATACATTATGTGTGTAGTAAGCATCTAATATGTGTGTGTAATATGTATACACATTATGTGTGTGTATGTACTATATATGTAATATGTATGGTGTGTGACATGTGCAGTATGTACTATGTATTTATAGTATGTGTGTGCAATAGTGTATGTATTGTGTGTAGTATGTACTATGTATGTACATTATGTGTGTAGTATGTATGTAATATATGTGTGTACTATGTATGTACATTATGTGTGTGTATGTATGTATTGTGTAAAGTATGTGTGCATATTATGTGTAGTATCATGTATGTAATATGTGTGTGACGTGTGTATGAATGTTGAATGCATGTATGTACTATCCATGAGTGTGTACACTTAGCACAATGTGTGTGTCTCTCTCTCTCTCTCTCTCTCTATCTATCTATCTATCTATCTATATCTATCTATCTATCTATATATATATATATATATATATATATATATATATATATATATATATATATATATATATATATATATATATATATATATATATATATATATATATATATATATATATATATATATATATATATATATATATATATATATATATATATATATATATATATATATATATATATATATATATATATATATATATATACACGTTTCCCCGTTTCCCGTTTCTTGCCGTTTCCAAATTTTTGGAAACTCCGAAACTCCGTTTCCGACCGGTCCGAACCGACCGTTTCCAACCGTGCTGGGCACTATGCCTGTATCTGAAACAAAATTTTAGGATCCATAATTTTCTGCAACATAACAAGTATCTTCTTCTTTTTCTTTGCTACACAAATCTGATAGAATCTGAATCTTTGATTTACTTCTTCCAATGCTAAGAATTTGTCAAACAAAGGATAGACAATTGACTCATAAATACTCAAGATCTTCAAGATCATTCAAGATCTCTCTAACAAAATACCTGTGTCAATCTGCTTTCATCAAACCTTCATGACTGAATGTTTGATTCGCTAAGTGAATGTCTCTAAGTGTCAGGGGAGCACTAGATTGTGCTCTCTGACTACAGTAGACAAGATTTCGGAAATACACTTATGATTACAAGAACACCCACATAGGAGGATACAAGAATATGTGATCAATACAAGATATCCCACAACCCAGGATCGATAGGTATGGAAAACTGGACTAGAGATGATATAGGAGATCCCACGACCCGGGATTGTAGGTAGGAAACAAGATATCTCGGTTACAAGAATTCCCTTTAGGGATATGAATTGGATACAAGAAATAACTAGAAAGGATCTTGTACTATGAGATTACAATAGGACAAGAAAGGATGTCCAAGATACAAGACTAGACAGGCTGGAACAAGGAACAAGACAAGAACAGGAACTGGAACAAGGAACAAGACAAGAACAGGAACTGGAACTTGGAGAGTACTTACTTGGCGGTCACGACTCCTTGAGCCCCGAACGCAATGGAAGCATTAGTTTGTCCAAAATCTTAACCAAACATAAGATATAGGAAACTCATATGGAATATAAGGTTTAAGATGGTTTTCTTTGTGTCCATGACACTAAGTGTCCATGTTTCTCACATAAAGTTGTAAAACTTTTCTTCAAGTAAATCCTTCCCAAGAATCTGCAACTCCTACTGGAACATAAGTGGACAAACTCTCACCTTGAGAACTCCAAAAGTTGCAAGTTGATACTTCCATCTTTTCATATTCTACCTGGGAAATGTGATAGTATCTGCTTGACTTTCTTTTGGCTAACTCCACTTCTCAATCAAGTGATAGGATCTAGTGGAACACGTTTTTGAATACAAGCATGTATCCAAAAATCTAGACAATCATAGAAAGTAATTTTTTCAACTGACTGGTACAACACAAAAATCTGAATTTTCCTGAATTTTCTGAATTTTCTGAAAATATTGAAATTTCAGAAATTTTTTGAAAATACCGAGTTTTCTGAAAATACTGAAATTTCATAATTTTCCTGCAAATTCTAAAAGTCTGAATTTTTTGAAAACACTGAAATTCTGAAAATACTGATTTTTTTGAATTTTTATCATGAAAAACTCTGAATTTTCTGAATATACTGAATATGAGGTACCTTTTCCAAACAAAAACCTTACTCCAAGTCTCCAACATCTGCTACAAATACTCTTTTACCTCAAGAGTTAGGCTAAGAAGAAAAATACTTCTCTGCAATTTGTCATATACCAAGTAGCTTTGTATTGACACTCCAAGAATTCTTTGAGGGAACATATAGCTGTCTGCTCAAAATCTTCAACTTATACATAACTCAACACATATGAGTCAAAACATATAAGCTCCCTTTCTTCCTCTCAATGCAATTCTTTGTCAAAACCTACTAAAACATGACCAAATATAGTGCAAAACAAGCAAGTGCTTCTTCTTTAAACTATCTTCTTCATACAAGATGTTCTCGTAGACTTGTCTTTGGATGTAGAGGATAAAATTAGGAAAAGTATATGGAAAAAAAGAGAAAAGGAAGTCTTACTTTCCCTTTGGAAATGTTGGACTTTCTTCTTCTACATCTTCCTTCCACCTGATGATGTCAACATCTTCAAACTTCTCTTCCATACCTTTTGTTCTCTTCATCTTGAAGTAGCAAGTACTCTTGACTTCTTCAAATGAACTTTTCTCTTCCTCTAGTGCTAAGAGTAAGAGACAAAACAAATATGGTATATAAATGGAAGTGAACATAGAATCATTTTTACCATCTCCTCGTATCTTTGAATCAAAACTCTGCTTCAAATATGACTCATATGACTAAATTCACCAACCTTTTGGCTGAATACTGAATTGCCTCTCTAGTTACCTCTCTAGGTACACAATGTGATAAAAAAACTTCCAACCAACTTAAAACACAAGATTGGCTGAAAACAAAACTTAACTCATCTTCAAATTTGTCTTCTTAGATGAGCTTTCTTGCCATGAAAGAGATCATCAAAACTGCTCTTCAAAGATATGACTTGCAAATGACAATCTGATAGTAGAAACTAATACATGTGATTTGATGCTGATATGGTTCCTTCATCTTCTCCAAACCATTGTTTTTCCTTGAACTTGAAGTAGCCTTCTCTTCATCAAGTCTTGGTCTTCAAGTAATACTTCTGTAAAGTATCTTTACTCTTCCAAAAGTATTCAACTGCTAACAGATCATCAACTTCATACTCCACATTGATAAATAAACATGTGACTGAATTGTCTAATTCTCAAATCTCTACTCATCTAGATTAAGTGTGTATGTCAAATGTTAGAAGATGCTCTTAAATCATATGTTGTAAACCTGGAAGTCTGGGAACCTGAGAATCTGAGAGCCTGAATGCTCTGATACCAAATGTTGGAAATTTAGTAGGCCCATAACTAATACCACAAGTCCATAGTTCCATAGGTCTAGGATCTACAACACAGATTCTAGCAATCTTCCAATATTGACAAAACATGAACATAGTACATACCATACTTAATCATATAAATGATGAGACAAAGATAGAGAAAGATTAGACAACATGTGTAAAGTGTTACGTAAGACACTGCTTACTCACACTATCATATATACAAATGTCAAATTACAATGTGGGAGCAAAACTCTCAACCACTCTATGTGAACAGAAATTACAAGAATATTCAGATGTAGGGACAAAAATCTGAATATCTATGAGATGTATGACCTGATAGGTTGTAGAAGAGTGTATATGAGTGACTGAAAGAGGAAAGATCAATTGGAAACTGATAATCAGCAAACCCTAATCTGAATTTAGGCTATGGAAGACCCTAAATCAGATGTGTGTGTGAAAGATCACATACTTACAGAATTAGCATAAAATGCTAACATGTTGTTGCTAGAAATCCTCATACTCATGTGAACACACCTTCTCTAATACCTCATCCGAATGCATGTAGCATGCATATACTGATTCTCCTTTAGGTATGCCGAATAGGAAGACTCCCGATATGGATGCCACTGCCTCCATAAACTCCAAGTAGTACTCGTGTGCATAAAGAGAATATGTACCTGAATTGTTAACATAAGATGTAAATCTTATGTTAACCTCCATCCAATGTCTTTGAAGTACACCGAAATCTTCATGTAGAAGATAATCTTCAAATACATTATGTAGATGGCTGATCCACACCACCAAGCTGCTGATGGGCAAGTCCTCTCCATAAGCAAGAGTGTGAGCACTCTCTTTTCCAATAAGAACTCCATAGTTGCTCCTCAACATACTCCTAGAGTGCACCATGGCTGCCTCATGTGTGCTAGAGCACCACCTCTACTGAGGGACCAAAGCTACCATTGCAATTGGTGTGTGATAACTCAAAAGTGACCCAAGGCCTTTCGTATATAGCCCTCACAATGTCTAGCGATTAAAATAAAGCTTGGACGATTTTTCTTTTAATGAAAAGCTTCTTTTTAAACTTAAATCGCTATTTTAAAGTGAGTTTGCTTTATTTTTAAACTTGCTTTTAGCTAACTTTAAAAATAGCTTCTTGCCTTGCTTTTTCACACTTCTGACTACATGATGAATGATTTGATAACATTTTTATGATCCTCATGCCGAGAGCTATCATATGAGGTGAGAACCCTAACTCAACAGAAAATTAGGATCAGGGTTTTCTCCCAAATTTGATTTTTGATAACTGAATGTCATATACCATTGGAAAGCTCTCTTCAAGCTCTACAAGATAGGCTCATAAAAATTTTACCCATTTTTGTGCCAAAAAATGACTAAGTACCAAAATTAAGGTTTCTGCCCTAAATGGATTTTGGACTGATGTGACATTGTTTTCCAACCAAGGATGCTTACATCCTTAAAGATATATATAAAAAT
>CM035416.1:169971564-169974064 GCA_020310875.1 Ceratopteris richardii
TCGACCTCCGATTTTGAACAAAAGAGATCCTAAGGTAGTTACGAGCATGGAAAGATGCTTGGACGAGGATCAATGGAGAGGTTCTTGGTCAAGGTAAAGGAGATAGATCAAAGGGTTGGATTCTTGATCTCTAACCACAAAGGGAGATGCTTCTTCTTGAGGATCAATGGAGGGACGTAGCTCTATATGAAGATAAGTATTTTCTAAAGTTATGTTTTCATTTCAATATTTGTTTTTCTCCATGCTTTCATATAGGATGCATTTTATTAAAAATGATGCAAATAAATGAAAGCTAAATGAGAGAGAATAAACATATTGAAATGAAAAAGCACAGTTTGGTATGCATCTACAAAAGAAATGATTGTTGGTGCATCTCTTCTTTCAAAAGAATGTTTTCATGCACAATTCACATTTTCTTCTTGCTTGCAAAAGGAATAGGATGCACTCAAGTTTGTGCACATATATATTTATAACTTTTTGTAAGGTAGAAGGTAGAATGTTTGTGCATGGATGATTGGAAACATGCATTTTCAAGCTCGAGAATCGCTTGACTTAGGTTTAATGCATGAATGAGAATGCCAACATGTGCATGCACTCACATGCATTTGCATGCAAGAACAAACATTTTTATATGCATGATTGTTGGTTAAGTAGTTAAATACTTATATTAAACACTTTTCGGAGGATGCGAAAAGTATGCTTGGTTTTGTTTAAGCTAATTAGAGCTTAAAATAGAAACCCGTCAAAGTAATCTTTGGGAATTAAGCTACTTCCTAAAGATAAGCAGCGAAAATGAAATAGTTTGGTTAACTATTTCATTGGTTAAAAAGAAACATCTTTTGGACAAGTAATAAAGCCTTAAGGCTTGTTCTTGTCCAGAAGTCAAGAATTTCTTTTGAGGATCATTCCAGTAAAGAAAATGATTCTAAGATGAATCATTGGACCAGAAAGCAAAAGATTCCAAGATGAATCATTGGCTTAGTATTACTTGATTCCTTGACAGGAGTCTAAAAGTTCTTGAAAGGAAAAAAATCTCCCTAGATGTAAGACTGAAATCTTTCAAGTAAGTTTGATAGCAAGTAGTTCCTAGTAATTCCCAAACCACAGGTATTAGTACTTAAGTCTAAATAGAGATGTAACCTAAAGGTATATCAAAGCTTCTTAGCTTTGGAATATGAGAGGCCAGAGCGTATGCTTGGACTTAGCTTGAGGGGAAGATCTCGAAAAATCTTGTAGGTAAGCAAAGAAGCTTTAGATAGTTTAGGAGATCTTAAAGATAAAGACTAAGTCTTTATTTTAGTTGCAAGATCAACTAGATTTGATCAAGTTTTCCCATGATTGTCCAAGAATGTGCGATTGGAACTACTCTATAGATTGCCCAGGTATTGGCAATAAAATTTCTTTTGGGAATTATTCACTCAGGTTCCATTTATCTAATGGAAAATTGTGGAAAGAGTAAGCTGTTCCAAGTCTGAACAGAGTGAAGGAATTCCAAGAATGTAGTCTGCAACCGGAAAGACGGTACTTAAGTCCGTGGAAGGTAACACATAAATGTTTGCCTATCCTTAAAGGGATTTTTGGTACAAATTCAGAAAGCATGAGCGGATGCTTAAAACTTAAGCAGTAGAAAGATTCCTATAAAGTCCCCGGGGTGGATACCTAAAGCATCCGTAAAGAAAGGAATCTAAAGACAAGAAGTCAAAAGCTCTTGTCACTACAAATTGTTCAAGGATGAACCAATTGAAGTTGGATTTGTGAAAATTCATGTACTTGGAATTCTAATTCGTTTTCATTTGAAAACCCTAGCAAAGACGGATGGATATTCCATCAAGAGGTTTTCAAGTTCCCAAAGGAAAGCACAAGATCGTGAAACAATCATGTGAAGGGATCAAAACCTAGAAAATCTAGTTAGAGGTAATACCTAAAAACTTCAAAATTCTCGAAAAGAATTGAAGTAAGAAGGTTCTCTAGCAAGAGGTGTTTAGACTTTAGGATCAAATTCTCTCACACGTCAATGTGAGTATAAAATAGGGTATTATTATTATTTTTAATATATTTTAAAAAAAATATTTATTTATTTATTTATTTATCTATATATTTATTAATTTCAATTTTAATTTTTATAATTCTAATTCCTTTCTTCTTATTATTTGTTTGTTGTGCAAGACTTTATCATGGCTGAGTTTGCCCTTCACTTCCGGAAGTGATAGAAACTCAGTTCGTTGACTTTGTTAGAGATCTTGATTTAGAAAGACTCTTTATTAAAGTCTTCACCTACTCTAGGGCACTGATGACGTGAGTAGGGATGTCATAGCTATTTGTCCAAGCTATGCATGATAAAGTTTAATTCTGATACTTCTTGTTTAGGACAGACATAGAAGTTGACGATGCACTTTTTGTTTCGTTTTGTTTTTGTTTAATTTGCTTATATATATATATATATATATATATATATATATATATATATATATATATATATATATATATATATATATATATA
>CM035416.1:169984064-170111564 GCA_020310875.1 Ceratopteris richardii
CAGCTTCTCCTGCTGATGAAGCTAACCTGGCGCCACATTCTGATGATCATATAGGAGAGTATTACGAGAATATGGATATTGTTTTGCAGGATTTAGCTCCAGCATTGGCTCAAATGGATTCTTCTCATGCTGATCCCCCGGTCTCATGAAATTAGCAACGTGGAATATTCAAGGGCTAGGGCAATACGAGAAGTGGACAAGATTGTGGAGATGGATTATTAGGCATCAGCTTGATTTGGTGGCAATTCAAGAACATAAAAAACATGATCATGCTGGAATGCGTATTGATACAAGAGATTTTCACTTGTGTTATAATGGGATCAAGAATAAATACTCTGGATGTCTTTTCATTATTAGGAAAGATATTCCTTTTCAGGTATTGTTTGACGACTCGCAAGGCAAATTCCTTATTCTTCATCTTACGTTGCAGGGTATATCATATATCTGTATTAATGTGTATGCTCCTAACTCTCCAATGGAAAGGGTCAGAACTTGGGAGAATTTGTTACGTGCTATTCATTCTTGTGCAATACTTCAAGTATGGACAGGTGCTCGTATTCTTTTGTGTGGTGATTTTAATATGATAGACGCGAACATGGACTGCACGACTCCTTCCTCGCTTATTTCTTCGAAGGAGAACTCTATTTGGAGAGAAGTATTGGACTTTCTGAATTCCAAAGATCTATGGGGCTATATTGGTGGTCACACAATTCGTTATATGTTTCATTCTAGATCGCATAGGAAAGCTATGAGCAGATTAGATAGATGCTATTACTCTCATACTTCTTTATTGAATGCGGTGTCCACAATGTGGGTTGATGCTACGGTTTTGCTTTCTGATCACAACCCGCTTTTGGTGTCCCTTTCCGCAGTAGAATGGAACTCTTGCATACCAGATAAGTTTCATAGAATTCCTTTGAGTGTGATTATTGCTTGGTTACAAACTTCCATGTTTAAAGCTAGTGTTGAGAAATTGATTCTCAGAGTTCTCTCATTAAAGGCTTCGCCGTGTATGAAATGGGAATTTCTGGTGGCGGGCATGCAAGATGTGATTAGAGATTGTGGTAAATATTTCGCTAACACATTAAGGGAGGCGAAAGGGGAAGCTGAACATTTGATTCTCTTAATGACTGAGAAGGTGGACTCTGGATAATTGCTCTCAGAGAGGGATCATGCTCAGTTGTGTGATGCGTACAGATGCTTGCACTTAATAGAGAACAATGCTATTCAGTCTTCTAAAGTTCGAGCCAGATGTATGGAAGTCAATGACCTTCATGCTAATTCAAAATGTTTTTTTGACTTTCTGCGGGCTAAACGGGCAAACAGTGCCATCTCTTCGCTTGAGTTTAATGGCCAAATTTTACAGGATGGGAATTCTATAGCTCATGCATGCACAGAGCACTTTGAAAAGTTGTTTGCTTCTTCTTTCTCAGCTTCTAATGCTTGGTTTACAACAATTCAGGAATCTCTTGCTTATATGCCAAAAATCATTGATTCGCGAACGGCCGATAATTGTGAAAAGTCGATAACTGAAGAAGAAGTTCTCATGGCCCTTCAGTCTCTTAAGAATGGAAAAGCACCAGGATTGGATGGTCTCACTAAGGAGTTTGTCATGGCCTTCTGGTCTTCTCTTAAAACTTTAATCTTGGAAGCATGTAATGAGATATGGAGTAGTCAGAAGATGTCTTTTTCGTTTAAGCAGGGGAAAATTAAGCTTATTCCCAAGGTGGAGATACCCAGAAAGATTGGGGATTGGAGACACATTACAATGATGAATATTATATATAAAATATTTACTAAAATTTTTGCTATGAGGCTCAAACCGATCATCCATACTGTCGTTCATCCCTCGCAGATTGGGTTCGTTCATAAAAGATCGATCTATGATAATATTCTTTTTACTCAAATGATGATGGAGCATGCTTCTTCCTCGAATCAAGAAGTGGTTGGTATGCAGATTGACTTTGAGAAAGCTTTCGATCGTATACGCTGGGATTTCATTGCTGTGGTGCTTAGGAAGCTAAGTTTCGGCCTTAAATTTTGTCGTTTGATTTACATCTTGGGGCAAGACAGCGTATCGCATGTGGAGATCAATGGAAGGCTTTCTGTGCCCTTCGTTATTGAGCGCTCTGTGCGTCAGGGATGTCCTCTGAGTCCTCTTTTAGCTTCCACACCAATGTTTTATTTGTTGGAAGCTAAATTGAACTCGAATCTTATTCATGGCATTTCAATGTTTGGGAATTCTCATGTTGCAGTTTGGTTCGCAGATGACACTTTCATTTTTGCAAAAGAAGAGGCAGAGAATGTTCAGAATATTCTTGCCTGTTTGGAACCCTTTTCAAAGGCTTCTTCTCTTTGCATTAATATGGGGAAATCGGTTCTTATCAACATTTCTGCGCGGCACTTTGAATCTCTTCCTTGGTATGGTCCTAGAGTTGATACAGGTACTGTTTTTCGGCATCTTGGGTATCCATTGGGTATAAATGTTCCCATCAAGGATAAAATACGTTGGGTACTTTGTAAAGTCAGAGCTAAAATGAAGTTTTGGCAAGCTTCGCAATGGCCTTTACATATTAGAATAAGAATAGTCCAAGCTTTTATGCAGCCTTATCTCATGTATTATCTGTCGTTGTTGGATTGGAAAAAGTGTCATCTTCAAGATTTTGATCGTTTGATGAAAGATTTCCTTTGGAATAAAAAGCATAATCGTGCATTGGTTCTCTCAGCCTGGAGGTATGTTTGTCAGCCCAAGTCTAGGGGCGGCCTTGGAATCCTACATCTTCATGCACACATAATGGAGCGACAAACGGCTTTTATTATGCGTATTACTTCTTCTTTTAAGCCTCTGTGGATTGAAATTTTCTGGCAACTTATGGAGAATGCATTGGTATATTATAAAGGAAACTGGAAATTGGATGTATGGAATAAGTTCTTTTCCCATGCTCCAGTACGTGCCTCCTCGCACACCTTGAATATTTTGCTCCATAGCTTCAAACAACTTGGATCTACGTTGAAATGGAATGGGCGGCAACGTTGCGTTGGAAATTCCTTTGCTTCGTTGTCGCCTTATTGGTCGTTCTTAACAACTCCACCCTTGGCATTCTCTTTGGGGGCAGCTGCACGGTACTTCAATAACAAGGGGATTGATTCTATTGCAAAATGTTATGATTCCAAGTGGGAAATTTTATCTTTTCCCGCTATTCGCAGAACTTATGCAGTGGGATCGGCCTATCGATCCAAGTGGATTCAAATTGCCCTTTTTCTGCAAGAATATCAAGTTCCTCTCTCCATTGATTTCTCTGATCCATGGCGAGATTGGCTATTGGCGAAGCATACTAGATGGTGGATTGGCAAAGCGAATACCTTCTATCCTTCGCTTCTTCCTTTCGATGATATTACTCTTCAATGTAATGCGCGTTGGAAACTTGAAAAAGCCCCCTCATGGTGGCATGCCAGATTTTCGCTTCTTTGGGAATCTTCTCTCACATTCAGGATGAAAATGTTCATGTGGAGGATTTTCACAGGTCATTTCACTTTGGGAGCTTTTCTCTCCAAACATGGGTTGCGAGGTGTTCGATGTCCCCATTGCGCTTCTTATGACGAGAACATGCGTCATGTTTTCTGGACTTGCTCATTCACTCAAAGATGGTCGAATAAACTTTTCTTGTTTCCTATCTGGGATATGCGACCCTCTAAAATTGGCAGCACGTTCTTCTTGCTAGGCTCAGGAGACAAAGTAGTGGACTGGGTTAGAAAGAGATGCATCTCAATGCTCCTTTGGAATATTTGGATGTTTAGAAACAAAAAGTTATTTCAAAACAAAGGCTATGTCCCAAGCTTTTCATGGACTTTATGCAAACTTACATTGCGTCGTGAAATCGACGTCATGCCTGATGAGGACAGAACAGCGTTCGCTTCCTTCTTGGAGACTGTCTGACTCCTTCATTGGACACACTTGTGTGTGTGGTGGTTAATGTACTTGCGGGAGATTTGCGCCTGTATGTATGAAAATAGTGCATTAGGGCTTGTTTGTAGTTACATCATATGGGGGGGAGGGGAAAAGGGAGATCTTTCTCCCTCCTCGGCCACTTGTACATTGGTTTTCTAATTCAATAAAGGGAGATTTTCCACCAAAAATAAAAGGAAAAAAAAAAAATATATATATATATATATATATATGTATATATATATATGTATATATATGTGTATATGTATGTGTGTGTATGTGTGTGTATGTGTGTGTGTGCGTGTGTATCTCTATCTATATATATGTATGTGTATATACATATACATAGAATAAAAATATTGTTGATTTTTATAATAAAATTGTAAAAAAACATTGGAAACGATTCAATTTTTTCTTTTTCCGATTTTTTGGAGTGTTTTTTTTTTGGATTTTCTCAGGCAGTTTAAGTCCAATGCCTATAGGTTTCGAAATCGTTCTCTTTTTAGGCTTATTTTAGAGTGCATTCGCGTGTGCTTTTTGCATCCTTTCCCTTGAGAACTTAAGTGCTTGCTTGAGGAAATTTCGATGAGTGATCTCTTTGTTTTATGTGCTTGCAATAGAGCTCTAAGAGCAGTCCCTTTCTTCAGCCTATACTATTTGTCCCGTGCTTCAACTTGCACTTGACATGAGCCCCCCCTTGGACTTTTTTTATAGAATCTAGTGTCTAGTCTATAGTGTATCATAATGGGCAGAGCTCCCCATGTCATCTATAGCATGTGAAAGGTCGTTGAAAATAATCAATGGCAATGGAACTATTGCATGAGCTTCTATATAAGTACTGCATCTCGTATCAAAGCCCACTGTCAAGATATTAGGTGATTTTGTATGTTATTTATGTCAGATAAAAAAGGGAGGTGCTGAATATGCATCAGTACATAGTTTTATGTCTCCAAAAGTAAAAATCTCTAAGTGAATAAAAACCCTGATTTTTATTTTGGGTTATATATATATATATATATATATATATATATATATATATGTATATATATATATATATATATATATGTATATATATATATATATATACATATATATATATATATACATATATACATATATATATATATATACATATATACATATATATATATATATATATACATATATATATATATATATACATATATATATATATATACATATATATATATATATATATATATGTATATATGTATATATATATATATATGTATATATATATATATATATGTATATACATATATATATATATATATATATATATATATATGTATATATATATATATATGTATATATATATATATATATATATATATATGTATATACATATATATATATATATATATACATATATATATATATATATATATATATATATATATATATATATATGTATATATATATATATATATATGTATATACATATATATATGTATATATATATACATATATATATATATATATATATACATATATATATATATATATATATATATATATATATATATATATATATATATATATATATATATATATATATATATATATATATATATATATATGTGTGTGTGTGTGTGTGTGTGTATAATTTCTCTTTTAATATTTATATTTATATTTACACACACACACACACACACACACACACACACACACACACACACACACACACACACACATTCTGGTGTATACCATAAAACAAAAAGCACATTGTTCACTTATGAGGGAGTGATCATATGCTTATATTTATAGACACTTTGTTGAGAGGTTTCATTGAAAAAGGAGACCTTCCACTGCCATAGTTGTTACAACTTTCCCTTGCCATGCGCAATGTTGCATCGTCGCATGATCACAACAGCATATCATGGTTAAATCTCATCCTAGACATGGAGTACCTCCTCTTCATGCTTGAAGGGTGGACATTTTGTAAAATGCAATACTTGGCTTTCAAAAAAATGCAAGAGATGAGAAAATATTGTAGCTTGTACATTCAAAAAAGTTTTGCTTTCAGTAATGGTCATTTTAGGTTCAAATTGGTCTTTTAGATTGAGGGCGAAGGCATATCTTTTTTATGTTTCAACATTTGGTTGCAAAGCTTAAGAATGAACTTAGTTTGAAAATGCAAGCTTTATGCACAAATTTAAGGGGACTCGTACATCAGAAAGGCTTTTGAAGGCTACTTGCTTAAGAAGGGTTTAAAGCTCGTTTAATTCCAGAACAGAATGAAGCTGCAAAGAGGAAGAATTGGACTGAGATCAGACAGTCTATGCTCAAGTACCTTCCTCACAAATTTTGACTTGAATGTCATGCGCGAAACAATGTTTTGACATGACATAAGATGAAACATTCAAGGCCATTACACCTAAGGAGACCCGATTGGGTGAGAGGCAGAATGAACACAAGAATCAGAAGGCAAATTGGATGAGAATGTAATAAAATGCTTTCTTATTAGCTTTAGTTGTGAAATCAATTGTTGGAGACTAATATTTGATGATAGGAAACTCTTGAGAGGGAAATTTGTAACTTGAGATGTTTATTTCATTTGTTGGCTATTTCTTCTATGTGATTCCTTGTATAAGTTTCTCTTTTCATGTTTTATGATGGCATCAGGGACACCATGACCACAAAGCAGCAAGGGGAGTACATAGTGATTGTATGTAGCTAATATTTTAGAATTTTGAAGGGATTTATCACAATATGTATGTCTTAATTATTTTCTAATGCTGAAATTCGAAGATTGGGTTCAAGTTCTCTCAGTAGATGTGTTACTATAATGGGGTTATTTTTTCAATGCAATGGTGGGGGATTGACTATCCATCTTACAGACATTATTTTCTATGTATTGATGAATCTCTTAAATGCCTCAAGCTACTTAGCCCTCCTTTCTGCTTAAGTAGCCTGGGATGTTCACAAGCATTCAATATTGCACTCCAGACTCCAAGTTTTACAGAGCGTTTGACATCTTATAGGATGTAGCTCAATGCATTCTGCCTCAGTGATTACACACCATCAGGAAGAAAGCTTGATGACCCTCCTTGTAGGCATTAGTACGCTTCTCATGTAGTGTGAGAGCTCTCATTCAATGTGCAGATTGTGTCTTGGTTTGTATGTATGCATGAAAGGGCAAACTAAATATGTTTGTTCGAACTTTTTCAGGGGGGAGTGAAGCAGAAACCGATGATGAGAAGGATGTTCCAGGTGGGCCAGAAGGAGAGTCCGAAGAGGATGATAATGTCTTCTTTGATACAAATGAATTCCTTGGTACAGATTCAAAATGCTCATCATCATCTAGTCTCTCTAGAGACAGTTCTGGGACCTTTGTAGAGCGAGCTGACCCTAGCTCAAACCAATCACTTGATTCAATGGAATCAGTTGGACTGAGCTATCCAAATGTGGAAAGGCGGAAGAGGCTTCCAGAACCTAAGGAAAAGGAGAAAGGCGTGAGTTTATGGTCTATGATCAAGGATAACATTGGCAAGGATCTCACAAAGATCTGTTTACCTGTGTATTTCAATGAGCCTCTGTCATCCCTACAAAAATGCTTCGAAGATTTGGAGTATTCATATCTTCTTGATCGAGCCTGTGCATGGGGAAAGCAGGTATTTAGGATGTTGACTTGTTATTTAGGTATATATATTTTGGATTTTGCATACTCCATTCAACAATTAAGTTTATGAAATCACTCTCCTTCTCTCCCTGTGTATCCTTTTTTGGATTGAAACAAGGGCTTATGCCATTTCCATTCACTGTGAAAAAGATACAACTTTGCACAAGTTATATCCCTTCCCTTTTCTCTCTTTTTTCTCTCTTTCTCTCTCTGCATGTGATGTTTTTTGCATGGTTTGATTTCTCTCCATTTTCTTAAACTTGGATCTGATTTTGCTTCTTCAAATTTCAATTTAATACTAGACTTTTATCTCCTTGTCAGAGGCAGAAATTAAAATTCGTTTTCCGTCAGTCCATTGCTGTTAATTATAAACATCTATCTCTTATCCTACTTGCAGTATTGCTCTTCACTGTATGACTAATTATTTGGAACTAAAAAAAATGGATTGATACATGCTTGTGAAAATGTGCATTATATGCAGGCATTGCTGTCTGTGAGGCTTTCAACACACCAATAAAAAAAAAAGTCCCGAATGTACTGTGATGTCTGTGAGGTTTTCCTTTATATATAAAAAAAGGGAGTGCTGATTGTACTGTGCTTTCTTAGGTTTTCCTTTATTATGAAAAAGGGAGTGCTGACTGTACTGTGCTTTCTTACATACTTCTAGTGAAATAGGCTGATTCAAGTGCTGTGTGTTATCACATTAGCTGTTATCTGACAAGCTTTTCTTTTTCCCCTTCCCTTTCTCTATTTTTTCCTCGATACTTCCAGGGAAATCGTCTGATGCAAATTTTGAATATTGCGGCATTTGCAGTGTCAGGGTATTCTTCAACAGAAGGTCGTGCATGTAAACCATTCAATCCTCTCCTCGGAGAGACATATGAAGCAGATTATCCGGATAAGGGTGTCAGATTTATTTCTGAAAAGGTAAATACACAAATGAGTCATTCTTGTATGCATCATTCATGTAGTGTTTGGGCCAATCAATTGACTATGAATATCAGTAAATTAGCAATGTATGATAAAAATTTGAATCTCAACTACTGGCTTGAGATACCAATGTTAAAATCTGAAGTTGCAAGAAATTTCATTGTTCCCTCTGGATAATATTTAATGTAAATAAAATCAGACAATGGAACGATTCTTTATGTTCAAGTTCTGTGCTACACATGTTTTGTGAGTGATGACATATTTTCATGTTGTCCTTTTTAATGTGAGAAGTATGTACAGCATCAAGGTCTTTGAAGTTGACCTTTTTCTGAAAGTGAAATAATTGTTACTTCCATGTAATGTCTGCCATCTTACAGAAAGAAAAAATGATGTTATTACAATTTTAGAGTATTCAATATCTTGAATTCCAGCACCTTGTTCTTCCTAAGGAGAGAGATTGAGTTGATCTCTTATGGGTAAAATAGTTGAACTGTCTGTGGAAAAGGTGAATGAATGGCTTTTTCTGTTTATAGGTAAGTCATCATCCAATGATTGTTGCATGTCATTGTGAAGGCAAGGATTGGGTCTTCTGGGGTGATTGTGATTTGAAGAGCAAGTTTTGGGGACGCTCAATCCAGTTAGATCCCTCGGGACTACTAACCCTACAGTTTGCAGATGGGCAATGTTTTCAGTGGAGCAAGGTTTGTTGAAGTACAATATTTGGGCTTAATGAAATGTTCATAGATGGGAACTTTTTGTAAGTATTCTAGTTTTGTACAGGTGACCACAGCAATATATAACTTGATTATTGGTAAGTTGTATTGTGATCATTATGGTACCATGCGGATACAAGGGAATGGTGACCTTTTTTGTAAGATCAAGTTCAAAGAACAATCCATTTTAGACCGTAATCCACACCAGGTGCAAGGTTATGTGTATGACAAAGGAGAGAACAAACTTGCATCATTGTTTGGAAAGTGGGATGAGGCTATTTACTTTGTTCTAGGAGATATAGCAACCCGTGGCAAAGCCTTTGATCCAATGTCTGAGGCAACTCTGCTTTGGAAAATCAATGATCCACCTGAATTTCCAACACGGTATAATTTGACTCGCTTTGCTATAACACTGAACGAGATTACATGTGGTTTGAAGGTAAAAAGCTTGTCCATTTGCTTTGTATCCTTTTCCATGTGTTTTTCTAGCAATTCACATCTTATGTTCTTTGTTTGCAGGAGAGATTGCCCCCTACTGACTCACGATTACGGCCAGATCAACGGTATCTTGAAAATGGAGAGTATGAGCTTGCAAATGCTGAAAAGTTGAGGCTTGAGCAAAAGCAAAGACAGGTATAAAGCATGGTACACTGATTTGATTTTTGGAATGAAATCATTCAAAATGCTAAGTATTCTCCTGACAGGCAAGAAAATTACAAGAACGAGGGTGGCAACCACGCTGGTTTAGCAGGAAAAATGGTACCTTTGAATATGAAGGTGGATACTGGGAAGCTAGGGAGCGAAGGAATTGGTCAGCATGCCCAGACATATTTGGGCCTGATCTTGTGAGTGTGTGAGACCGCATCTTGAAAAACAAGATGTGGCCCTAAAAGACAGTGCTTACATGTGCTCATTCTTTTCTCACAAGAAGCTGGTGTTGTAACTTACTAACCACATTGGAGCGTTCCACATGAACACCATTAACTTCATGAAAGGGTATCGTGGAGCAATTGAGATTTGAGAATGTCCTGCTCTGTGTAAAATATTACGTAGAATATTCATTTGAGTCACATGTTGTATTCAAAGGAAATCATTATAATCATTATAATCTGCCCCTTTTTCCAATGTTATTTTTCCACGAGAAGAGGATTTGAGACACTTTGACTTTGATGTCTGTCTGTCTGCCTCCCCCCTATCTCCCTTTCCTCCCCTTCCCTCTACCTTCCCTCCTCTCTCTCTCTCTCTCTCTCTCTCTCTCTCTCTCTCTCTCACAGACACACACACGCACACGCACACGCACACAGACATGCACACACACGCACGCATGCACACACACGCGCGCGTGCACGCGCACGCGCACACACACACACACACACACACACACGCACACATGCATACGCGCGCGCGCGCGCGCACACGCGCACACACACACACACACATGCACACACACGTGCATATGCGCACGCACGTGCGCGTGCACACACGCACGCATGCATGCACGCACCTAGATGCAAGTACAATCCTGTACTGTCTGTCTGCCTCCCCTCTATCTCCCTTCCCTCCCCTTCCCTCTACCTTCCCCCCTCTCTCACAGACACGCACACACACACAGACATGCACACGCACACGCACACAGACATGCACACACACGCACGCATGCACACACACACACACACACATGCATACGCGCGCACACACACACACACACCCCCCTGCACATGCGCACGCACGTGCGCGTGCACACACGCACGCACCTAGATGCAAGTACAATCCTGTACTGTGAAAATCGGGCATGTTAGTATAACTATTGGAGGTGTAAAAAAGTGCATGCTTTATCGAATGTGCTCAACACTTTATTTGAATATGTGCTTTCCTGCCTTTATGATCTCTATTTGAGCAGATGTTCAAACTTATGTATAAAAGGACACAATATCCATTGGACTTATCGATTGGAGAATGCATGCTATATTCGCTGTATACCAGTGGACAATGTTTGGGCACAGTGTGTACAGTAATGGAATCCATGCTTGAAAGTAACATAGCTTATAATCGACCTTTGATAGTTGTCGATCTCAGAAAGTTTTGGATAGAAGGGTTTGAAGTTCAAAATTGAACAGTTATCTCTATGGGATGTAGAAAGCCTGCACTCTTTTAAAGATTTTTAGGAGGCATGCTGTTAGAGTGATTGGCAAATGGTCGTCAATGGTCTGTGTGCATTAGTCTTTAGTTTGGGTCCATGCTATATCTGGTATAAATAAAAAAGAGCTTCATGTGTGGTCAGTCATTGCCATGATTGAGTTTGTTCAAGAAATCCTAAATTTCCACATGTTCATTTGGCTTCATGCTTCTTAACTCAACTCTTTGGAAGGATTTGCTAGAGGTATACATGGGCATTTTAAACACTGTTTTTTCCGAGTGGCAAAATTGTCATAACATCCATTTCCATTCAGAGCTTTCCTTAAGCTCTACAAATTTCCAAGCTATCAGTAGAACAAAGCTAAGTCCAGGTCCATCTTGGCCCCTCTTTCTCGGTGCCTAGGAGAAAAAAAGAACAAAGATAGGATATGAGCTCTAAAATCGCTTACTAAGAGCAAATTGATAGAACTCCATTGAATGTCTTAGGTCATTTTCACATTCTTTTTATAATTGGAGAAGAGAGTAAGCTACCTATATATGTTTTGAAGTATTACGTATGATACAAAAAAGATGGTTGTGGATATGGTCTCATACCTTTAAACTTCCTGAAACCTATGATGAATTGATTTTACATATTGGCTTTCCCATTCTTTAATATAGGCTACAATATCATTTGGATTTTGAGTGACTCCATTGATAGAGATTAATGCATTTCACAATCTTATTAGGATGGACAGTTGTCCAATTTTTTTCACTAAAGTAGATTATCTTGTAGAAAAGGCTTCCATGATTACTGCAACCTTTGTAAGCGTGACCATTCACCTTTGTAAGCGTGACCATTCACCTTTGTTCCTTGATTAGCTGTTAGAAAAAACACTAAGCTGATTTCCTACACAAAGTGGTTGCTGCACAACGTTTATGACCAATCAACATAGGCATATGACGACCATACTAGAGTACGTGATAGAATCTCTATATTTTATGTTCGAGTTAGCCTAATCATCATGGCTAATTGATTGATCCATGATCACTAAAATAGAATAGTTCCATCTTTGTTCTTGGAAGTGCCTACTCTTAAGATCTACAAGAAATCATGAAGAAGCTCTCTTGTTCTTAATGCCCGTCTTTTGAAATAGATGGATATATTGTCCTTTTCATTTCGTTTGGAAGGCATAGAGAAACATGTTGATTATTGAAAGAACTGTTCATCTTTGGGAAGATCATAAGAGAAACAAAGACTTCACCTTGGATTATGGCATGCAATATGTCATTGTATGGATCTTTGTAAAGATTTCATGTGAATTTCAATTGTTACGTCAAGGAATTTTATAAAGAGAAATTGCATTCTTACAAAAAATTTAGGTCTTATTGAGAGGAAACTCATTTGTAGTATTAGGAAAAATCCTTTGGCATACATTGACAACATTTCTTTGCATTACGTTCAAGAGGATAGATAGGAGAGCATCCTCAATTTCATGAGGTGCATAATCCTATGATTGTATGCACTTCATGATGGTTATTCTCCATCATTTGCTTGTATGATCTCATGAATGAAGGCTCTTTATGTTACTAGAGGCTGAGTTTTTTCCTATGCCATGTTTTACATTTGTTTGTGAACAAAAAATTGAATTGTGAGTGAAGAGAGTAAACATTGTGAATAGGGCCAATGAGAACTTGCTCATTGAGACCCTAAGGAGAGATTTTGGTGAGAAAAGTTTCCAGATTAAATGGAAAAGGAGGGATCCTTGCAAGTACATTTTCATGCTCCTTGGTCTAAATATCTACATATATTAACATGCCAAGGTATCCCTTGTTAGCTTATTGAAGGAAATAGCATACATGGTGTCAACTTGCTCTTATGGAAGGGAATCATATGATGTAAAATTTGGAAGTAATAATTGAATGCACTATCGTAGCAGACCATGTTTGTAGTTTCATACCTCTGCACCAATTCTATTTCGGGTTTTTTTCACCAGAACAAGTGCCTTAAAGTCTAGTAAAGTTCTACAATAGATTCATTGGGTAATAATATTTGAACTTTTTCCAAAAACAATCAATTTGTACATCAGGGTATAATCATCGGCCATGGCTCAAATAGTGCCGGGTGTTAAAATACGTCCTACATAGCTACAAATGTTCAAAATATATCCGAGGGAGGTTCCATTAAGGATGTTGCAAGTTTGAGTTTTGGTGCAATTCCTACTTTTAAGTCCTCTTGCAACTTTGATTTTGACAATGTTCACTACATCATCAACACCCCTCGTCATTGTAGATCAACTTTGATGGGATGGCAAAGATGCATAGGAACATGCTTTGATTGCTTTATCTATAAAGCATGCAATCATCCTTGATATTTGCTCATGCAAAATAGCTAAAGAGGCTTAGAACACTCTTGCCACACTATATCATACAAGAAATGGGACTCACATTGCTTATGATCATAAATAGTTGGAGAGTGAGCTATGGGACTCACATTGCTTATGATCATACAAGAAATAGTTGGAGAGTGAGCTATGAATGAAGGTGATTCTATGGATATTTTCTTATAAAGATCAGAGATTGGAAGGAGCAATTGATTGCTGCATATGATCTTTGCCATATTGTTTGATAGTGTATACTGCTTTCAATGGGCCACCCGATTCTTATTAGAGTTTTGTGTCTGTTCTTCGTTTAATGATGGAAGGCAACCCAAACTCCTTAACAATTGAAGATTTAGTTTTTGTTTTACTTCGAGAAGATCATCCACACAAAACAAGTCCATTAGACGTGTTACATATCAAAACATTGGGTATCTGAAGGGCAAGAGTAAACACAACTCTTCCTCTAGTAGGTAGGAATATGTGAATTCTACTCAATCCAAAGAAGGAAGGCAAGATGAGAAGAAAAAAATAAACAAAAACAATTTTGTAAATATTGTGAGACAAAAATAATCATGTCATAAAGAACCATTTTAACTTGCTGTTAAAGAGGCAGGAATGGCAATCACAAACACGTCTGATTCTAAGAGGGAGCCTAAAAACTTAGTGCAAAATGAAGAATGGGAATTTTATACACAATGTGGTTATGATCCATGAATTCATGATCATTGTATGTTTGCTATTGACTCAAATGTTTGATACTTTGATAGTGGTGCAACCAAACATATTACCTCTCAATTGAGTTTCTTTACCTCATTTGAGTCTATCCCTATGGGAATACTATAACATGCACAAAAAATCCCTCCTATATTGTTATGGGATTTTGAGAAATGTTCCTTATTGCTGATAATCCCAACATATTCACATTATCAAATGTTTTATATGTTCAATTGATTAAGAAAGTTTGGTTAGTAGTGTCAACACTGGTCAAGATTGGCTCAATAGTAGTGATTTTTGATGATTGCTGTGCAATTCATGATCTCTTTGATGGTGAAAAAAGTATTCATTTTAGTATGTTGTGTCATATGTTTTATAAACTCACAAATGATCGAATTGGATGACTATGCATATTCTGTACAAGATTTATAGGCAAAACTTTGGTATGTATATTTTGGTCATCTTAAATATTTTTCATTTTCTATACTACAAAAGTTAGATTTGATGCCCTTTTTGCCTAAACTTGAGGAAGCATCTAAACATGTATCTGAGTGCTGGGTTTTGGGTTCGTTAAGGTGGTACAATAAGATTTGAACATAATTTGTAGCTTGTTCATAGAGATTTTTGTGGTTCTATGGAGGTGGCATCTTTTAAAAATTACATATACTTCATGAATTTTGTTGATGAATTTTCTAGGCATGAAGTGTAGTTTATGTGCTTTAACAATTCTTGATCATGGATGAAAATATCTGAACATGGAAAAATGTGCACCCTCTATTCTAAGCAAGGGAGAGAGTACATGTCTTCTAAGATTAGTGCGATTTTGGTTGAGCTGGGGATAAAACACCAATGTAGAATGCTATATACACCATGAAAAAATGGTGTTTCTAAGGAAGAACATGTCTCTCATGGAAATGGCAAGATGTATGGTCAAAATTCATGCATTATCTCATAGCTTCTGGCTTGAGACCATAATGTGTGCTACATATCTACTTAATAGGTGTCCTACTAAGGCATTATCATCTATTAATCCTTATGAGGATTTGCAACCTTAGAGGTTATCCATTGCTAGTTTATGTGTTTTTTTTTGTTTGGTATACACATTAGTGCTCCATCAACAACACAAGAAATCAGATGATATGGCTCTGAGATGTATTTTTATTGGGCTCATGTAGTTTTTAGAGTAGAGGTTGTGGCCTATAACACCTAAACTTTAAACATATTTTGGTTAGTTATAATGTATTTTTGTGAAGAATCTTGTGAAACCTTTACTTCCATGTATGGAGGAGACTTCAATGAGCTCAAAGGATGTGTATGAAACCTTGAAACCAAATGTATCTTCTAGTGAAGCAATTTTTCAACTTATGTTGTTTTAAATTTACATTATTCCATTTCAAATGTAGACATTCATGATGGGATCACACATGAGAGAGAAAATATTGGTGAGAAAAATTGTATGCAAAAATGGTTGTTGTAGACTTTGAGAGACACTAAATTAGATGCACCACTTGCACCATGGTACTTCTTTTGTAATGTTTATTTCTAGCCTTTTTGATTAATGAGCGTGTTTCCTTTGATGAAGCAAAAGATTCAAAAAATTGGATGGCTATACAATCAAATTTTTATGATATTATGAAGAATGGTACGTGATCTTTATGTGAATTGCCTCCTCACAAGAAGATCATTGGCACTAAATGGATCTTTAAGTTGAAAAGAAAGCTTAATGTTAGTGTTGTTCTCTATTAGCCTATAATTGTTAATTGGATATCAAAACTACATGTTTGAATGAGGATTTGCATGACGAAGTGTATGTTTTTCAACCTTGTGGTTTTATTAAAAAGAGTATGAAAAGAAAGTGTGCAGGTTAAAGAAAACATTGTATGGAACAAAGCAACCACCATGAGCTTGGTATGAGAAAATACATGCCTAGTTATTAGCACATGGATTTTAGAATAGTCCAACAAAAAACATGAAGCATGTAGATAATGTACTTGTCATCATTGTTGTTTATGTGGATGGCATGTTGGGCATTGGCCTTAATGAGATGCATATTTTTGAGTTTAAGTCTGATTTACATGCCTCTTTGAAATGCCATATTTGGGGCATTTGTCTCATTATTTGGGCATCCAAATTATTCAAGTTGATGGAGACAAATTCTTGGGAAAAAATATACATTCCCACTTTATTGCGATGCTTTGGCCTTGAGGATTGTAACCCCATTGTCCCCCTTATCGAAAGAGGTTTATGATTGAATCTTCATGATGCTTAAGATGGATTTGGTGCTAGAATCTATTGGAACACTATTGGATGCCTTATTTATGTGCGCATCAGTTGACATGATATTCAATTTATCATCCCAGATGAGCAAATCTATGCATAGCCCAAGTATCAAACATCCACATGAAAGTATGTGCTTATCTTGTACTTGACAACTTGGGTTGTTTTATCCAAGGGAGGGATCAATATTTCCATATTTATATGGTTAAAAAAAAAGAAAAATTGGGTTGGATATTATGATACTTTTGTGTTGACGAGTGACTATTTCTTCATGCTTGGTAGCTCTTTCATATCTTGGTTGAGCAAGAAGTAGCTTTCTATAAGCACTTCTAGCATGAGGTTGAGTATAGAGAAGCCTTCACAACTAGTGTTGAGCGTGTGACTCACATACCTTATGAATGATTTAGGCATTGGTAAAACCTCTACCACCACCATATTTAAGGACACTCAGAGTGCATTGATAATAGTGAGGATCCCATTGCTCCATGCTCACACTTGGCACATCAAGGTGCACTATCAGTATGTTAGGGAGAGATTGATTCAACTATATGCAGACATAAGATAATGCTATAGAACTTACGATTGATCTTGGTCCACATTGATTTCTAGCTCCTTATGCATGATTGTCAACCCCTTCTTCAACGCATCAATCCTTAGGGGGATTTGCTAGTATATTTTGGTAGTGTTGTATCAAAATGCACTTAATACTATGGGCTCACTTTTTTCCCTCTTTATGAGATTCTTTTCCCCATCTTGTATATATGCCTGTAACCCTTATGGGCTACTTATCTTGGTTTATTCCACACTCAATAATACATTTTATCTTTTGCTCCTAAGCTTCTTCTTGTTTATGCTATTGCTTGTGTGCATTTCATGCTCCCCAAAACTCCGGTAATGACTTCACTGCAAGGTGGTTCTTGTATGGAGCACATATGTAGAACTCTTACAAAGCTCCTTACAAGAGGATTTTGGTAAAGATAGTTGTAACATACTCTTCATTTAGAGTTTTATGAAGAGAATTTTTTGTTTTGAGATCTCGTGGCATGCAATTTGGATAGAGACCTAATTGAACTTGGATTGGATGTCAAGTTCAATGACTTAAATATGATATTTGTGGTTTCTCATTTTTCTAAGTAGAGTATCTCTTTAGGAACGAAAGTGACAAAAGTGAGACATATAAGGAATTTCATTAGTTTTTAACTAATTTCATTTATCATTATCAAATTGTTTGTTGTTGGAATTCGAGGACTACAAAAGCATGTAAACATCAAAATGAAGAAGAAGAAGCTTGCAACACAACAGAATATTAAGTGTATTACCAAGAGAATTTCCAAAAGATAAGTGTTCCATTAGGGTTCTAGGTATATATACAAGTCAAGAAAAAATTCCTAAAGAGGGGAAAAAGTCCCTCAATGGTCCTAAGTGTGTTGATACACATCACTACCAAAATATATCAATAAATCCCCCCTGATAGTGATGCGATGAACAAGGAGCTACCACTCATGTATAAGGAAGTGCCAGGCTATGTGGAATGAAATCAATCAACAAAGGGAAGTAAGAAAAAATCTTTGCGAAAATCTTGAAACTTATCCCAAGGGAGAGCCTTTGTGAAAAGGTTGCAAAATTATCGTATATGGGCACATAAGACAAACTGATCTCTTTAGAAAAGAATCTCTCCTTGACATAATTATAGTGCTCAACGTTCTTTGTGCAAGCATGGAACATAGGGTTTTGCACAACTGCAAATGCACTTTGACTATCAAAGCTGTAAAAGCTACCCTATACTCAGCTTTGTTGAGAAACATGGCGCAAGATAAACACAAACCAAGAACAAGCTATGGAGGCTCAAAACACACTAGAAATGACATAATGAAGAAATGAAATGAAATGAACTAAATTATGAAAGAGAAACTTACATAAGAAGCATGGAGCTTGCACCTCAAGGAGAGAGCCTCATGGTAGTGCATGAGTGAATGAGGAGAGGAGAAGTGAGGCCCTCCTTATATGGAGAAGAGGGCAAAGTACTACTTATGTGGGATAAATGGAACTTGCATGAGAGTACATGAGAGCTTGTGAGAATGCCCTTTCATGTGGGACAAAAGGGTAGAGCATGGATATCTCAACACCCCCCTCCATGTGATGACCCTTTTGTTTTTAATACGGGGACTAATGACATATGGGATCACTTAGTACATTTGGTTTTTAGGTTCTAAGGACATATGGTATCCTTAGAAATAACTTGGACATATGGCATCCAAGTGGGGGACATATGGCATATCTAGGATCTTGGGACATATGGAATCCCAAGACATATAGAAGGGTTTACAACATGAGGTAGGTAATGCTGATGAGATGCTTTAAAAGAGATATTCTTTACAAATAGTTGCTTTGGGTGATTCATCTATCTCGTCATCACTCCGTTCTTCACTGATGTTGGCATATCTCTTGGGTTTGTCATAATATTTCTCCTCAAGATGATTGGTTTTCTTGCAGAAGCGACATGGTTTGTACTTTGTAGGAAGATGTTTCTTCTTGCTGAAAAGAGCTTTCTCTTGAGAGGGGTTGTGGTTTTGAAGGTTCTTTTCTTCATCAAGTAGAGCAGCTTCAACATTGTTGAGGGTTGGTTGTGGAAGAAGCCGAAGTGTGGTGATAATGTGGCCATATGATTCCTGGGGAAGACTTCGGAGAAGTAATGCAATGAGTACATCTTCATCAAGTTTCTTTTCAGTGTCCATAAGTTGAGTACACATGCTCTTAAAGTTGTTGAGATGAGAAGCAAGAGAGGAGTTGGGCTCCATTTTGAGATCAAACAAGTTCATAAGGAGTGTGATTTTTGAAGATTTAGCCTTAGAACCAAAAAGATGATCTAGTTTTGTCCATGCATCATAAGTGGTGCCCTTCTCATCGATGTGATGGACATATTGATCACTTAAGCCAAGTGCGATGGTGGATAGTGCTTTCTCGTCTTTGAGTTGCCAATTAGCTTCACCTTCTCTTGTTGTTGGTTGCTTCTCCTTGCCACTAGCAATACCCCATAAGCCTTTCTTCATGAGCTTGTATTGCATTTTGACTTGCCATGTGTGGAAATGTTGGCCATTGAAGGTGGACTCTTGCTTATCTTTCATAGTGGAGATTCGGATGGAGGAGCTCGCTTAGTAGTGTATTTAGCTCCTTTAGATGTGCACCTGAAAATGGACTTGAAAATGCACCTGAAAATGGAGAGGACAAAAGTAAACCATGAGTAGAAAGGAAGGTCTTACCACTTGAGTGTCTAGTCCTTTTACAAGTGATCAATGAACTTGAGTGAGGTTATACATTGCTTTAGATACATAATGAAAGAAAACTTTACGTGTGCCAATGTTTACATACAGAATTTGATGAGTACATAAAAGATAAAATCCTTGATCTGTTCTTTTAATGAAATAATGAAATAGCCCTCTTTTCAAAATACTTCCACACTCATGCCGACGACTCATAAAAGCTTCTAAGCGGGACAGATGGAAATTGTGCCTAAAGTGAGGGAAGATTTGACGCTACTCAATAGAAACAAGCTGTCCTACACACCAAATATCAGATTCCAAATGAAGCTACATCTGCAGAGTGATTCATGAATGAGCAACGATACATCACTGCTTATGTCAGGTCGATTTGATTTTTCTCGCTTGAATTGAGGAGTGAAAAGAAAAGCTGGCATCACTAAAGATGTCAGAGCACACACTCATCTCTGTTTTGTCATGACTTTCCTATCTTCCTTTATGACAGTAGGATTTATCGGAGCAGGATTAGTGCCTCGTTGGCATCCACATCTCTCTCTCTTTGAAACTATATTGTGTTAATCTGGTCTCCGATGATGTCCTTCTCTTGCTTTGTTTTTGAAGTGGAAGGTGCAGTACAACATCATCCTGAACAATGCGCTCTCTTAATCATCTCATTCTTCTGACTGAGAGTGGTGATGCCCGAATGAGATGCTAAGGAACGTTCGCCGCCAAGCTAGTGCTAACAAGCACAACAAGCGCTAAGTTGTTAAATTCTCTTCTCTGATGTTTTATGACAGGAAACTCCTGCACCATGATCCTATTTGTGCATGCTTCTTTGGAAGTTCTCCCTCTGCAATTGAAAGTGTATCACAACAGCGTTCGATACTTATCTAGTTCTAAGGACGCCCATGAATCACGCAGGAACGATAAGGTCCTCGATGCAGCTAGCAGCAACAAGTTACTTATGGCAAGCATGACTCCCCCGGCTCTCTCTTGCTGTATCCCATTCCCTCTGTGTGTTCGAGGCAACGTTTCGATGACAGAGAAATAGCGTTGCTCTCTGCAGCTCGTTAATTTTTGTGCATCTTGCTTCTTTCGGCTATACCCTCGATGCCATGGAAGTGGGACTTTACTTCTTTCACTACTGAGCCTTGCACTTGCACTTGCACTTGAGTGCAGATCTGCTGCACTCCCTTGACGGAGAATAGAGTGAGATCTTATGGAAGCTTGGCAGATTTCTCCACTTCAATGCTTGCGAATGAATTCACAAACATTCTTAGCTAATGAGCACAATGGATTGAATATGATGCTCAACAGAGTAGGCACGTAAACGTGGATTAAATATGCAGTAGGAGATGAGTTACAGATGATTTACAAGTGCTTGAAAGAATTTAATATTGAAGATTAACTAAGGATGATAATCAAGATTATGAAAAAAAAAATGATAGAAAAGATGGAATAGTGCTTAGAAGCACTCTTATTGCAGAAAATATGGGAGGGAGGGAGGGATTAAGAAAGAAATACTTGACAAAAGAAATCTAATGAAAGCAAAACTTAAAGAAATGCTAACCAAAAGATTACCTATGCTCGATACCATGTTGAGAAACATGGCCAAGATAAACACAAACCAAGAACAAGCTATGGAGGCTCAAAACACACTAGAAATGACATAATGAAGAAATGAAATGAAATGAACTAAATTAGGAAAGAGAAAATTACATAAGAAGCATGGAGCTTGCACCTCAAGGAGAGAACCTCATGGTAGTGGATGAGTGAATGAGGAGAGGAGAAGTGAGGCCCTCCTTATATGGAGAAGAGGGCAAAGTACTACCTATGTGGGATAAATGGAACTTGCATGAGAGTACATGAGAGCTTGTGAGAATGCCCTTTCATGTGGGACAAAAGGGTAGAGCATGGATATCTCAACAAGCTTCATAACTAGAAGTGTCCATCAGAGGTTGCCTCTTGCTCAAAAAAGATATGGATGAGCTATCAAGCATGAAGCAAAAACCATTGGTAGACACATGAGTGTCGTAGCAAACAATCCAATCCAATTTAGAAAAAACATGTAAATCTAGCAATAATGATCCCCTTTGGGATAAAACAATAAGTATCTAGGTACCACTTAAGTAGAAAAAGATGCCACTTAAGTAGAAAAGGATGCGCTTAACTACCTACCAACACTTGACACTATGACTATGCATGAACCTTCTCATTTAAAAAGCATCAAATTGAATATCAAGTCATGTTATGCATAAGTAAATCAAACATCCAAAAATGTATTAATAGAGAACAACATGAAATGCATCCCCAATTTCATGGAGACTAAACTTAAACTTGTCTCCATGGGAGTGGGAATAGGTTTGCAATATTCTAGGCCAAAATGTTGCAATAATGTGTCAATGCATTTTTCTTGAACAACGCTATTCCCCCGTAAACTTGCATAAATTGAATGCCTAAATAATGATGTGAATTCCCCGATCTGACATCTCAATAGAGGCATGCAAATGTAATTAAGTTACAGTTAGTGAGTATTTTATTATCAACATATACACCAATGATCAAAGGTACGTTATTTTCACACTTAACATATAAGGTGCTCTTAGTTGGATTGTTCTCAAATCCATGTGCTAGCAAGTAGATATGTATCTTTTCATAAGCATGTGGTGCTGACTTCTATCCATACAATGCCTTTTTCAACATGCACACTTTGTTTTCCTGCCCTTTATGCAAAAAACCATAGGGTTGAAATACATACACTTCTTCATGTAAATCACCATTCAAAAATACAATTTTAACATCCAATTGATGTACATTTTGACCATGATGGTCTACAAGTGCACCAATTCTATGAATGGTGGTCACTCAACACGTGGGAGCAAAGGTCTTATCATAATTAATGCCTTCTGTTGACCATAACCTTTGGCAACAAGCCTAGCTTTATAGTTATTGATTGTTCCATCAGGCTTACATTTCAACTTGTATACCCATTTACTATAAGCTTTTTTGCATGGAGACAAATCACATAAGGATGAAGTACCATTCTTCATAATAATATTAGA
Source organism: Ceratopteris richardii (assembly GCA_020310875.1). Lineage (NCBI taxonomy): Eukaryota > Viridiplantae > Streptophyta > Polypodiopsida > Polypodiales > Pteridaceae > Ceratopteris > Ceratopteris richardii. The sequence continues at coordinate 170,007,103 of CM035416.1, forward strand.
TTTTGATTGCTAATAGTCATCCAATTTTTGAAATTCTGTGCTTCATAAAAAAAATGAGCTTATTCTCATTACAAAAACTAGAGGCAACAATCTAATGCAAATGGAAGCACTATGAGACCCTAAACAAGTATTATATGATAAAGGTGCATCTATTTTGCTATATCTCAAAGTCTACACCAGCCATTTAGGCATACTTTGAATGATCTAGATCATCATTTGGAACCTATAACGATTGAGAAATTGCATCATTTTAATGCATACCTATTAAAAGAGGTACCAAAGTGTGATAAACATCCTTTGAGATAACAAATGTATGTCTCCTTGGTACATGAAACTAAGGGCTGAATTGCCTCTTCCATGAAAAGAACATCACAACTAACCAAAATATGTTTAGTATTTGGATAATATAGACGATAGCCTTTGGTTTCAAAATTATACCCAATAAAAATACATTTCATTACTTTATCATCTAGTTTTCTACATTGTTGTTCAAGCACTAATGCATGTGACAAACAATGAAAGACTCACAAATGAGCAAAAGATGGCTTGTGACCATGCCAAGGCTCATATGGACTGATCGACTTCAATGAGGAGAAGCCATTGTAAGAGCGCGGACATTTGTGGAACTCTAACTTGCAAGTTAGATGAGGTCTATGTGTGACTGTCGATGGTAATAGATGATCTTTTTGAGCATAGCCATTAGGTTAGGTATGCATAAACTTTCATGCCATCGGGTTTTCATTCAAGGCAAAAATAAAGGCCTTGTGGTGCCATGCACTTTCCCCATAGAAACTTAATGGGGGGAGTACAGAGGGGACCTTGACCCCTTCTAGGAGTTCCAGGGGCCTATCCCCTTGGCCCGTAGGGTCAAAATGGTATGACCTCTAGTGGTGGAGATATTGTTAGATTAAATATTTTGTCGACTATTTTTTATCTCTAGACTACATTTATCTATATCGACTTCCCTTGTAAAAGCTATATAAGCATGGCCCATGTTGAGCTTTATAGAGCATTGCACACTAGTAAGCCCTTCATCTAGAGGGTTTCTAGATCACCATCTAAACTCCGAATTGGGAGTGCACTGGTGGACAACACCATCATTGTAAGTGCATTACTCTTGGCAATATGAGAATTTGAGTTCTATTATCTCTCAATTTGTGTCTATTTTTGCCTACGTTTTTCTTTGAATTGTATTACTGGTCTATTCCAATGTGCTTTTATTTTCTTGCATGGTATAAAAGCTCAAGAGGCTCTGAGTGGTGCAAAAGAAAAATGGAGAGGCTCTAGAGGTTTCAATGACAAAAGATAGAATATGTCAAGCAGTGCGTCATCATCTACAACAAGGAATCAAGGTGGTTCATCAATAGGCATAGATGGAGCATGAACATGAGCAACAATGATGCCGTTCATCCCAACATTGCAGATATGACCACAAGCCTTCACGAAAGGTAAACTTGATGGTTTGCACTACACATTGTGTAAGTTTAAAATTGTTGATATATTTTCTTAGTGATGTGTGTGAACACACTAGGACCGTTGGGTCAATTTTTTCCCTCTTTAGGAGGTTTTTTTTCTCTCGACTTGTATATATGCCTATAGCCCTAATGGGTTACTTATCTTTTGTACATTCTAGTGGTAATACATTCAATAGTGTGTGTTGTGTTCCAAGCTTCTTCTTCTTCCTTATGCTATTCGCGTGCTTCCGCAAACCTTAAACTACAACAATTGGTATCATAGCAGGTCATTGCTTCATTTAGGCCATCGTTGACACCCCTCCAGTCATAGTCTGAGAATCGCATGAAAATTGGCGAGCATACTCAGGGTGATCTAAGCTTGTTTTAGCCTCCAAACACATTATTGCAATCCTTGTGTAGGCAGTTTTGTCTTTTTCTACCAAAGATATATACAAGTTTTGGTTCTCCAATATAAGCATCTCAAAGTTTGCTATAGGTTTAGCAGAACTTGACAGGGTAGTCGTGTTCAACTTTTTGAGATATAATCATTTTTCTGCATCAGGATTTTTTAGTCAGTGGTCATGGCTGAAAGCAGTGATGTATTCTATATGTTGGCTATTGAGGATAAGGTGGATGGTACCAATTACCCATTATGGGCTTATATGATGCATCATGTATTGGTTGCAAAAGGGTTGTGGAATATTGTGTAGGGTGTTGGAAAACGTCCTATTACACATGCAAACATAGTTATTGAAGGTGATGCAGACAACATTGAAGATGGTGATATTCTTCATGTTCTTATTTGTTCTTTGGTTCTTGCTGAACATACTGTAGAGAAGATTTGATGGGATAGTGGAGAGGCTCAAGCACATGCTTGATAGCCTTGTCTGTCAAACATGTCATTATTCCTCAAATTTGCTCTTGCAAATGAGCTAAGGATGCTTGGGATACACTTACCACTTTATACCAGGCAATGAATGAGGCTTGTGATTCTTACCTCTGAAAACAATTGGAGAGTGAGTACATGAATGAAGGAGATTCCATGGACAATTTTGTAACAAAGATCAAAGATTTTAAGGAATAGTTGATTTCTGCTGATGAAGTCTTGCCTCACAGTTCACTTGTGTAGACTGTTCTGAATGGTCATCCCCATTCATATCAGAGTTTTGCTTCTACTCTTTGTTTGATGATGAAAGGAAATCCAAATGCATTAAGATTTGAGGAGTTAGTCTCTGTTCTGTTGCAGGAAGATCAGTCTAGATCGAACAGATACATTTTTCTTTTAGCTTCTTCCAAGTGAGGTGCTCTAGGTTTATGCATGAATTGGCTCAGAACACTTACTCCATAACATATGTCAATCCTGGTTAATGTTGCATAGTTTAAACTTCCAACTATGCTTTGATAGCTTGCAATGTCTTCAAGCAAATCACCTTCATAAGCACTCAATTTATGATTTGCCTCAATAGGGGTCCTAGCTTCTTTTGCATTCTCCAAGTGGAACTTCTTCAACATGTCCTGCACATATTTCCTTTGAGTGATGTGAATTTGAGAGTTAGTGTATACTAACTCAAGTCCAAGAAAATATTTCAAGAACCCTAGGTCACTGATCTTGAACTCTTGCATCATCTAGTTTATGATTTGTTTGATGCCATTGGCATCACTACCTATAAGAATGATGTCATCAACATACACACATAAATATATCATTTTTGAGTTACTCCTCGTGACAAACAGAGAAGAATCTACCTTGCTCATCATTGATCCTTGTTCTTGAAGATAGGTTGTTAACCTATGGTTCCATGCCCTAGGTGCATGCTTCAAACCATAAAGATCTTTGTTCAATTTGCATACATGATTTACCTTGCTTGGGGCTTCATAGCCAAGGGGTTGAGCCATGTAAACCTCCTCTCAAATCCAGCCATTGAGAAAGGCATTTTTCACATCTAGTTGATACATATTCCAATTTCTAGATGCAGCTACACTTTTAATACCCTGATGGTTGGCATCTTAGCCACAAGTGAAAATGTTTCTTCATAATCTACTCCTTGGGTTTGTGAAAAACCCTTAGCCACAAGTCTAGCTTTATACCTGTTTATGGATCCATCTGAGTTTCTTTTAATTTTGTAAATCCATCTAGAACCAATTACCTTCATTGATGCCTTCTTGTGTACTAGCTCCAGAGTGTCATTCTCTTGGGGTGCTTCTATTTCTTCATCCATAGCCTCCTTCCATTCTGCTTTGGTACTTGCTTCTTCATATGAAGAAGGTTCTTCAAGTGATGAATCCTTAGCAAGATAAATAGAATTCTTAGTGACTAATGAAGTATCATACCCATATCTAATTGGCTTCTTACTCTCTCTTTGTGATCTCCTTAAGGCTTGGTTGGATGATTCAGGTATGTCCTCCAACCTCTTCATCGTGGCCTTGCCTTTTTATTTCCATGCTTTGAATTCTTCCAAGTTGATGGTGTCCTAATCATCTGATTTGATGTCTTCAATTGTGCTTGGCTCCTCCTTGGTGAGGCTTGGAAATTCTTCTTCCAAGTCATATGGCAATTTGACCTTCATTCACTTTCAAACCAAGAATTATTCTCATCAAACAAAACATCTCTACTGACCATAAATCCTTTGTTGGATGGATTATAAAACCTATATCCTTTTTTATTTATATCATACCCTATGAAGATGCATTTCTCTGCCTTAGGGTCTAACTTATCTCTGATTTGAGATGGAGCATGCAATGTTCAAGTGATGGTCTCCTACCATGCCATGCCTCATAGGGGGTCATCCCATCTAGGGACTTAGAAGGTAACATGTTAATAAGATAAGTGGAAGTAGAAACACTCTCTACCCACAAGTAATTAGGCAATTTCTTTTCGTCAAGCATTGATCTAGTTGCTTCCACAATCAATCTGTTCCTCCTCTCTACTACTCCATTTTGCTCAGGAGTATATCTAGTAGCGATCTCCCTTTTGATACCTCTGCCCTGCAAAAATGCATCAAACTCATTGGAGACGTTCTCACCTCATCCATCTAATCTTATCCTCTTTAGGGTTTTACCTGTTTGATGTTCCACAAGTGCAAGATACTTCTTGAAACAACTGAACACTTCATCCTTATGTTTCATGAAATACAAGATAGCCCACCTATTGAAATCATCAATGAATGACACATAGTAACTTGAGCTTGAAATTGAAGGGTCCTTGCTTGGTCCCCACACATTTGTGTGGACAAGTTCCAAATAATCCTCATGCATATCGCCTTTCTTTGTAAAGGGAAACCTGTGTGATTTACCAAACTGACATGCACCACACTTATAGATCATCTGTTGCTTGGATACATTAGGTATCCCAAGTACACATTGATCTCTACATATCTGCTTCAAGGTTCTCTCACCAATGTGCCCTAATCTTTTGTGCCATATCTCTAACTCAGACAAAGTTTGATCCTTATAATTATAAAGTGCAATGTTTCTAGTGTCTTCAAGTTCAAATGTAAACAATCTACCTGTTTTCTCTCCCTTCGCAATTCTTCTAAATCCATGTTGGGGGTCTTCCACAAAAGCTCTAAATTTATTAAACCTAACTTGCAAACCCTTTTCAATCATCTGTCCAACACTCATAAAATTCTTTGTGATAGTAGGTACATAAAGGACTTTGCTTAATAGATTCCTATTCCCATAAGAAGTTTTGACATTTCCTACCTTGACAACCGAATGCTTGCTATCATCACCTATTTGCACTTGGTGCTTTCCCTTGGGTTCCTCAAGATCAGAAAGGAGAGCGACATTACTTGCTGCATGGTTTGAACAACCTGAGTCAATATAGAAGAGGTGCCCATCATTCACACGTTGTTTTGAAGTCATGTTCATAATGAGAAGAGAATCCTCTTGATCATCTGTATAATTGTTGAAGTCTTTTCTTGATTTGTATCCTCCTTGATAATTGTTGTTGTAGTTGTTGTTGTAGCCGTGATTGTATCCTTGATTATGGTTGAATCTTCCTCTTGATTGTCAGTAGCCACCACTTTGAAATCCTCTTCCTCTTTGATTCTTGAAGTTCCTATAGCACTCATCTGTTGTGTGATTAGACAATCCACATATATTGCATGGGGAAGAGTTGAAAGGTCTCCCCCTACCTTGCTTACCTCCTCTGCCCCTTCCTCTTGAATTCCTACCTCTCCTTGCATAGTTAGCTTGAGAATTAGTACCTTCATCTTCAACTTTCTTGCTCTTTCCTTTATCCTTAGACTTTCCTTTATCTATATAGAGGGCAAAAGAATTGTTACCTCTTGATGGTTCTCCATTTTTGTTGAGCTTGGCTTCATGGGTAAAGGGTTGTCCCATGAGAGTGGTAAGATCTGGAATTTGCATGTCCATGTAAAGATCCATAGCAGTTGTGAAAGCTTCCCACTTATCATCTGCCTTGATGCCATTGATTATTTGTCTCACTATTTGTTCCTCTTCAATCTCCTCTCCTATTGATCAGCTACATCTTTTACCTTGGTCACATACTCTGAAACATTCTGCTTAGGTTTCTTCCTTTGAGTAGTAAACTCAATCCACAATTGATTTTTTCTAGCTCTTGTATTGGAAGAAAAATATGAAGATAATGTATCCCAAGTCACTTGGGAAGTTTTACAATTCCTAATGTGAGGAAGAAGGAATTTAGAAATGGAGTTAATTAGATATGACCTTGCTAAAGCATCTTTGTCACACCATGAGTTGAGTCTTTCTATCTCCTCTCTTGTAGGTTGACCTTTGCTTCTAAATATGGGCATCTCCTCATCTCCTGATATGTATCCATAGAGACTCCTTCCTTGTAGATAGGTCTTCATCCTCAAGGACCATGCTAGGTAATTATTCTTGTCCAATTTATCAATGAAAGAAGGAAAACCATCTCCCATTTTACCTCAACTTGCTTTGATACCACTGTTGGAAGAGATGGATGGATACCTCAAGGAAGTGAGGTGGTACTGCCAAAACCTTCTTTGTACCTGCCCTAATACACTTCAGAGTTATGTAGTAGGCCCTTTTAGCTTGCAAATGAAACCAAGAACGTACCTATGTACTTTGGAGTTGATGCTTGAAACAATTGAATCAAAACACTACTTCATGAATAGTTAGTTTCACAAAACTTGCTATTTTGGTCTATACACCTACTGGTTCTTTTGCTCACTGCTCATAGTACAATAACAATTGATGAAATTCCTTTTGAGGGAATTCAATTAGCTTAGATATCTAATTATTACAAGTGTAATAATCTAAAAAGATAAACTATGCTATGAGAAATCAATTTAGCAATCCAAGGCTTACCCCCGACTTTTTAGGGACTAAACAGTAGATGGCCAGTGAGCACTTCGACGAGGATTTCTCCGAGATGTCTAAATAAAATGTTTTGAAACTTTTGTAGTATAAAGTAGACTTCATGATGGTTCCAAGAAGCTATATGTCATGCAAAATGGTTGAGAAATCACTGAGATATGACCAGAGAAAGTTCACTGTTCTGAGTAGTCATAGTAGAGAAGTAGACAGAGATGATCAATGTGATATATGTATTATAAAACATGATTGTACAAGATCATTGGCATAGTAATGATGCCCAATGATGGCATTCTAAGTGAGCTATGATGTAAGTCACTTAGCTACTACAAATGATCAAGAAACTACTGTCAATGAGGCCACACAGCCGCAAGTTTTTACAACGGCTTTTATAAGAGTTTCTTCCAAGTTTGAATTTGAATTCAAACTTGGCTCCATCTAAAAAGGTGACTTACAATAATTTAGGAGTTATTCCATCTAATTTGATTTGTAGCTCATACTTCTCCTAAATCCATGAGATATATGGATTTATAAGATCCTCCCAAGGTTAAAAACCTTTTACAATGGTGAATGATCAAAAAGTTACAAGCTAGGATTCACATGATCTATCAAATGTCTCCACATAATGTTTTTCATGCTAAGCCAAATGTGAAGGCTTGTATACTTGCACCAACATATGTGTGTATATACGTGTGTATGTGTATATATGTATGTGTATGCATGTGTATGTGTGTGGATGTGTGTATGTGTGTGTATGTGTGTGTAAGTGTGTATGTGTCTATGTGTGTGTGTATGTGTGTGTGTATGTATGTATGTGTCTATGTGTGTATCTGTGTGTCTATGTGTGTGTCTATGTGTGTGTATATATGTGTGTGTGTATGCATGTCTATGTGTGTGAGTAAATTTGTGTATGTGTGTGTATGTGTGTGTATGTGCCTGTGTGTATGTGTCCGTGTGTATGTGTGTGTCTATGTGTGTGTGTGTCTATGTGTGTATATGTGTGTGTCTATGTGTGTATGTGTGTGTGTATGTGTGTATATATGTGTGTATGTGTATATATGTGTGTGTATGCATGTGTATGTGTGTGTGTAAATCTATGTGTATGTGTGTGTGTAAATCTATGTGTATGTGTGTGTGTAAATCTATGTGTATGTGTGTGTATGTGTCTATGTCTGTATGTGTGTGTATGTGTGTGTGTGTGTCTATGTGTGTATATACATGTGTATGTGTGTATATGTGTGTATATGCATGTGTATGTGTGTGTATGTGTGTATATGTGGGGTGTATGTGTGTGTATGTGTGTATGTCTCTATGTGTGTATCTTTATGTGTATGTTTTTGTGTATGTGTGTGTGTGTCTATGTGTGTATGTGTGTGTATATATGTGTATGTGTGTGTCTAAGTGTGTATATATGTGTGTGTGTATGCATTTGTATCTGTGTGTGTGTATGTGTGTGTATGTGAGAGTATGTGTGTGTCTTTGTCTATGTGTGTATGTGTGTGTGTCTATGTGTATGTGTGTGTATGTCTATGTGTGTATGTGTGTGTTTGTGTGTATATACATGTGTATGTGTATATATGTGTGTGTATGCATGTGTATGTGTGTGTGTAAATATGTGTATGTGTGTGTATGTGTGTGTGTATGTGTGTATATGTGTGTGTGTGTATGTGTGTATGTGTGCATGTCTATGTGTATCTATGTGTGTATGTGTATATATGTGTGTATGTGTATATATGTGTGTTTATGCATGTGTATGTGTATATATGTGTGTGTATGCATGTGTATGTGTGTGTGTAAATGTGTGTGTGTGTATGTGTGTATATGTCTATATGTGTATGTGTGTGTCTATGTGTGCATGTGTGTGTCTATGTGTGTATATGTGTGTCTACGTGTGTATATATGCGTGTGTATGGATGTGTATGTGCGTGTGTAAATTTGTGTGTATGTGTGTGTGCGTACCTTTGCCTCTCTCCCTGACCATCATGTTGGATGTGTGTGCATGCATGTGCTCTCTCTCTCTCTCTCATCTCAAACCTAACACAAATGTGTCGGGAGAAATTCGAAATTTTTTTTAACATTCAAGAGTGTTGCTTGAGCGTCGCAAATAGTGTGCCAATGTCACTTATAGCATCGCTAATTAGTGATGCCATTTGCAATGGTGCCCAGTAGCATCGCATAAGTGATGCTAATGCATCACTTATGCGATGGTCCTTCTTTTTTTCTTAGTAAAAATAGTCTCATCGCTTATGGGATGCTCTATGGAGTAAGCATCACATAAGCGACGGGACTCAATTTTTTTTCAATGGGAGCGTTGCTAACCCCCCCCTCCCCCCCCACCGGGTTTCTAGTAGTGTGACCATACACCTCGCCATCTCCATGAGTGACATGTTCTTCCTTTCAGAAACTCCATTTTGTTGAGGTATATACAACATTGTACACTAATATTATGTTTAGCCAAAAATGCATTAAAATTAGAAGGCATATATTCCTCCCCTCAATTAGAATGGAGGGTGCCCATTTTACATGCTGATAGACTGTTTGAAGCATATAAACACTTCCAACTTTGCTTTCATTGGATATACCCATGCATGCCTCGAAAAATCATCGATGAAAGTCACAAATTAAAGATACTTTCGAAAAGAAGGTGTTTGCATATGACCACATACATCATTATGAACAAGCTGCAATTTCTGAGTACCTCAAACTAAACCATCTTTTGGGAAGGAGGAACGAATGCTACATTTTGTCCAAAATACAGCCTTCAACATACATGTTTACAGGGAGCCTCAAGTTTGGGCAAAGAGAACACCATTTCAGATTTCTGTAGACATAGTAAACTAGCAAAATTCATATGACCAATGCATGCATGCCAAATTTTTGCATCTGACATAGCCTAAGAATCTTGAACTGCACATGTTGAATCATTCACATGTTTTTGATAGTCTATGAGCTTATATATCCCATGACATAAAATGCCAGAAGAAATAATGACATCGCTATTTGACAGATCATGAACTGTACATACGTCATGAATAAATTTCACAACCAAGCCAATCTTGGCTAAAGCCGAAACTGATATCAGATTCTTCTTGATCCATGGCACAAATAAAGCATCTGAAAATGTAAAAGAACTACCATCAATAGTAGGAATGATCTTACCAACTCCCATAACACTAGAAGAGGAGTTTTTGGTGCATGTGACATTATTCCTCGTAGGGGCAGGCTTGAGTGAAGTGAAGAAATTGTGCTTCGAGGTAATATGTTTGGTTGCCCCATTATCAAAGTACCAAACATCTAAGTCTACTACAGACATACACTGTTCATGAGAAGATGGGCATAACTACAAACAGTGGTAAAATGCCCATTCTTTATTCTGCACAAGATTAGTATACTCTATTTTGGGTGTAGAGGTCTTTGCAACAACCATTCTAGCCTCTTCCTTCCTTGCCTCTTTAGCAGCTAGTTTTGGACAACTCTTTATGACATGATCATTTCCTTGACAATATTTTCAAAACAATTTCTACTTTTCTGTTTCCTTCTCATCTCTGTCATCCTTCTTTGATTGTGTAGAATTAGCAGATATATAGGGGATTAGCAAATGCTATACAAGAAGCTATTTGGATTAGATTGCTCTAATTAGATTTGGGACTTCATACTCATTCACCTATGATCTTTGGTGATAACACTAGTTCCTTGCATCTTGCAGCCAATCCCATTTACCATGCAAGAACCAAGCATATAGAAGTGCACTATCACTATGTTAGAGAGAAACTCTTGAGCAAAGAGATTTAATTAGCATATGTATCTACAATTATGCAATGTGCAGTTTTTTTAACCAAAGCACTTGATGGTACTATGCTTTGCAGGTTCAAAACCATGATTGGATTACAGGATATTCATGAAGACTAATGAAGCAATACAAGCCAAGATGTTTGGCTTGAGGTGGAGCTGTTGGTGCAAGTATACAAGCCTTCACATTTGGCTCAACATGAAAACATTATGTGGAGACATTTGATGGATCATGTGAATCCTAGCTTGTAACCTTTTGACCATTCACCATTGTAAAAGGTTTTTAATATTGGGAGAATCTTGTAAATCCATATATCTCGTGGAGTTAGGAGAAGTATGAGCTACAAATCAAACTAGATGGAATAACTCCTAAATTATTGGAAGTCACCTTTTTAGAGGGAGCCAAGTTTCAATTCAAATTCAAACTTGGAAGAAACTCTTATAAAAGCCTTTGTAAAAACTCACGTCTATGTGGCCTCATTGACAGTACTTTTCTTGATCATTTGAGGTAGCTAAGTGACTTACATCATAGCTCACTTAGACTACCATCATTGGACATCATTACTATGCCAATGATCTTGTACAATCATGTTTTATAATACATATATCACATTGATAATCTTTGTCTACTTCTCTGCTATGACTACTCAAAATAGTGAACTTTCCCTGGTCATATCTCAGTGATTTCTCAACCATTTTGAGCATCAGGGCTTTATAAAAAAGTGCTTGTTCAATATGCCTAGGAAGAATATATGGTTCTCTAGTACATTGCATTACCTTGGAAGAATTAATTGCCCAAAACCAAGATAATCCCTTTCTCAGTGTGGAATTAATACCTTTATACTCGGCTCAAAACTAATAAACCTTCAAAATGACCTATCAAAATATATAAAATTAAAAAACCATTATTAGGTGCTTAAAAAATTAATAAAAATCTATCATAAAAAATATAAACTTTTTCTACCTATTTGAATGTACGAAATGATATTTTGTAGATACCAACGATAGTTCCCATGTAACCAAGTTCGCCATCTATAAGGTTCATGTCTTTTGAGCTAGCACTGATAGTTGATTGAAAGAAGCAACAATGCTATAATCCTCTGTTTTATGTAAAGAATCAATAGCTTTGATTCTAATATGCTGTCGAAAAGCCCACATATTAGTGAACATTCGAGCCTGCAAAAGAAATTATATTAGTAAAGAGAAACTAATGTACCTATATGAAAAAAACAAAATATTATTAAAATAAAATTACCTTTCATTCACAACCTATCATTAACTCTCTTCGCTCATCTGAGATTTCTTCATTATTTTCCAATCCGTGAAAGATGATATATTTGTAATCTCATTATTATCGATATTATGCCCATCTTTTACTTCAGAGATTTTGAAGTTCTTGTTCGTACTCACTAACGAATGCTTGCATGCATTTGCTATTATATGCTACAAAATTAAAAACATCATTTTTTTCTTGAAATCTAAATAAAAATGGAACTCCCTTACCTGATAATACCTTGTCTGTTATTTTTGAAGAAGACTCGTTGGTCCAAGCATAAACTCTTCTTCATAAACTCTTTCAAGGTACTCACTAACATGGTACATGCACTCCTCAAGCATCCAACCCTTTGCCATGGATTGGTTTCGATCTTTTCCACACATAACATTTTAATATTCCCATAAATCGCTCGACCCAAAACATCCATTGAGTGTTGAAAACACCTACAATATCTATTTCATCTACAAGATGGACTAATAAATGAACCTGAATATCAAAAAATGAAGTAGGAAGCTCTTTCTCCATCAAACATAGTAGCTCTTTCCATTCACATTGAGCAATCATATAGCGATTACCCCAAAATTTAAAAACCTCTCCATCTAAAAAAAGTGTTCCTATATTCCATCCTCCATATCTTCTTCTATCATATGTTTGTACTAGAGAATGATCACGAGCTGGCAATGGATAATCTCCAACCGTTTCAATCTCTAAACCAGGAGGTAGAGGATTTCGAGAAACCTCTACTTGTAGTTGATGAACAGTAAATCCATGACGTGTATGAGGTATATTAACATTATGAGTATAAGAATTATTATTATCATCATCATCATCAAGCAAGTATTCCTGTATATCAACAATAATTTGATTTTGTATATGGTTTTAAAATAAAATAATGAATTAATTCATAGAAAAAATACATACCCAAGCATTATCACATCGACCGGGTGGTGGTGCATGCTCAAAAGTATCATACTCTGACTCATGTTCAATACATTCCAATCATGGTCTTCGACACGTGCCATAGCAAGACTTACACCAACATATAATATGCTCTTGATAGTAAGATTCATCATAATTGCTATTGGATGACACATGTGAAGTTGTTGCATGGATATGAGGTAGTCTAGTGCCCTCTGATTGATCAGAATCTGATTATAACAAGAAAAAAACATATATCAGTTATGTATCTATCAAATATATTAAAAATTAAAAGTTTGATATACGTACAGTATATAGTTCTTGCACGATTAGGAGACGGTGGTGGAGTTCCATCTGATTGATCAGAATCTACAAATAATGGTATTAGATATTAATAATCTGATTATTCACATACATAAACATTCACATATACACATTTACACAGACACACATATTTGCATATACACAAATACAAATCCTTGATGGATAAATGCATGTATTTTTTATGAATGTGTGTATATGCATGCATGTGTATGTGTGTATGTATATATGTGGATATGTATATGTGTGTTCATGTTATATGTATGTATATGTGTATATGTATGCATGTATGTATGTGTATATGTTTGCATGTATATGTGTATGTGGGTATGTGTATGTGTATGTGTATGTGTGTGTGTACGTATGTATAAGTGTATGTGTGCATGTATATATGTTTATGTGTGCATGTATTTTGTATGTATTTATGCATGTATGTGTGTGTGTGTGTGGATATGTGTATGTGTGTGTATGTATGTGTTGAGGGTTCCAAAGGTTCAACACAACATCTAAATAAAGAGCAAATCAGAATTACTCATTTTTTCCATTTGCACTGGTCTTCATTCACAGAGATTCCACCGGAATCATATTTGAAAGTTTATCGTAATTATTCCATTCAGGTAACTTTCCGGTAACTTTTATCGATTCAGAATTATGCAGTCACATTCCGGATTTACACATTTCGAAGATTAACAGATTCTTACACACTCACAGACACACGAGTTTCAATGCGCTTTTGTGCAGATAATTTGAATCTCTCTATAGACTTAGCGGAAATAGAAGATTACAAACAAGAACTCTTGTCTTGTAGGCAGTTCCGTTCTTTCTTTGATTGACTTAACGTCGCGATTACAAAATTTTACGTATTAGAACTTCATAGATAGTACTTGATTACACCACAAGATTTCATCATTCACAGGCTGTATAATGATTCCTGCAGAACCTGTTTTCCGGTCCTCCAAAGTCCCTATCCGCAAAGCTTCTTCTCCCTACGGTTGTCGCGCTCCTTCCTTTTGTAACCTCTTTTCCCCTTCTCATGACATGTCCTTTTTTATCTCAACATAACCGTCTTTTTCTTTTTATTTTTATTAAAATCCAATACACCAAAAAGATATATCTAACTAGATAATATCTACGTTTAACCATCTTTTCTGAATGCAAATTAATCATTCATCTTCCAGATTTCCCAGCCTTCAACACCTGGCACAGCCCGGTGGGTAATTTTGTCAAAAATTAGGCTCGAATTTAACAATCCCTTGATCATATAAAATTATTTCCTGCGACTGTTTGGAAATATGCACTTCTTCCACTTCAATCTTCCGACTCTGCAAACTATTGACATCCTCCTCTGCACCATCCTTCTTTTCCTGAAAGTCTGCATCAATAATAAACTGCTGCTTCTCCATTAATATGTCCACCTTTTCTTCTAGCTTCCTTTGCAACAACTGTTCCTGCAATTCCTTAATTATCTGTGTCTATTCTTCAATTTGCTTCTCTTGCTTTGTAATGACACATACTAGATCTTTTTCATACTTTGACACAAAGCATGTCTGGACCTGTTCATGTTGAAGCTTAAACATACTGAGCCAACGACTTTGGAAAACATTCCAAATGTCCTGAACATACTTATGCAGTTGCTGCCTCAATAATCCTATATCCGACCTTGTCATTAATGTAGCATCCAACTCCACATCTTCATCTTTTAACATCTGCTTTTCCAACTCCTGCAAAACTTGTATTCTCGAATGAAGAATCACTTGTTCCTTCTGCAAAGTAGCATTAAGTACTGAAAAATCCATCAACTCTTTTTGAATTTGTTCTTGCACAGACTTCTGCCATTCTTCAAATTCATGCATAGACCGCTTTATACTAGACAACTCCATCACATAGTGCATCTTGTCCTTTTGCAATTCCTCCAACATTCGTACCTTCTCATCCAATGCTTCCTGAAGTGTTTTAGCTTTCTTTTGTAAAGATTGATAATCATCCACATTAATAAGTACTTTTGTCTGCTCGTGCCGAGACAATCTTTCCTCTTGCAAAACTAAAAAATCAGAAATTTCTTGCAACCTCTTTTTCATTCCTGGTACATCATAATCTGTAGTGTTAATTGATTGGTGCATAACATCCTTCGACATTTTCTCACCTACTGCTTGCAACTGTTCCTCCAATCTTCTCTTTTAGACAACTTAAAACTGTTCCGAGTGCTTTCGGATGCTCAACACGATCTGGCACCTACAACAAAATATCCTCCTGTATCCCTACTTCTCGTACATCAGGTTGAATCATTTGGATAACCAGTTTCAGCTCTTGTGCAGTATATCCTGTGTGGAGAAGATCCTTCCACGTCTCTAAAGGTCTATTCATTACTTCTTTCACTGCTTGCTGTTCCTGCTCTCGACTCATGGACTCGTGACCATGAAGATTTATCTCCTTTGGCCATACTATCTTTTGACCATCGACTAGCTGCACGAACTCAAATAATGCGGCTAAATATGCTGATAGCCTACTATTTGATTGCGTTTTATGCCTATCACCAACAAATATCTCACTATGCAGGTGATCATACACCCAATGAGCCCAACTTACTTTTCCACCTGCCTCTGCATAAGCCAAAGGTGCAAAATTCTCTTTGGACATATAATCATATTTGAGGATAAAACACAACCTTTCCAAATACCATTTTAACTGCTCCCTGTGAACATAACTTGCGTTCTTCATCATGTAGTACTGCCGTCCCGCTTCTCTGGGTCCAAAATCTTTCTTCAAGGCCTCCTCCGAACACTTTGGAATGACTACATCATCGTACATAGGCAACTGAAATAATTCTGCAACTAATTCTGGTGAAAATTTTACCTAAAGTGCTAACTGACCCTTTGTTTTCCGAATGATTTCCAGCTAGCTCTTTGCATAATAATTGCATCTCCAGTGCTCCCATGGAAACGCAGCGAACTGAAATAACCCAATCCTTCTGAGCCAATTCTCATTCAGAGCAGACTGTGTATCAACTTCCACTTTAAAGTCTGTGAATGGCTCCATAAGCGTTTGCACAAACTTAGTCGTTGCAGATGGCGTCAATATTTCCTCTTCATCCTCCTATAACGAACTATTACTTTCCTCCGTAGTAGTTTCTTCCTTTCGCACTACAACTTCTCTCTTTCTCATACATCCTCTCATGACTCCTGAATCAGGCACTAACACAGAACACGCAGGAAGAGACATTATCTTGGGAGCCATTAAATAGAACTGAAAATATCTGTTCCACAGGTGCGAATGCTTGAACTGCCACTGACTGTAATGATGGACGTACTTACGCATGTAACACTTCATGCAACTCAATAATATTGTAGTATGGAATACCATAAACATCATCAACAGTCGGTTGCCCCGCATATCAATAACCCACTTAACAAATCTTCTATGCGTGCCAGAAGAATCATGGAACTGAACACTAATGCGCACTTCAAGAATATAAAATTGATATTTAAATTCCTCAATACTACATTTTATAATGCAAAAACTTCCAACCATAGAATTCCGACAAATTATATTTTGCAAGATAATAATTGGTTGAATACTAGCTTTCTTTTCATATTCCCCTCGATTCCTCTGCTCCTTATAGATCTGCTGACTCGTAATACGGAGTATACTTATTTCCAACACCTCATTACTTGCAGACCCGGAATATCCCTTAGTTTGTACACCCCGATTCAGCAACACTTCCTTATCCATCATTGGCCTTGTGCTAACCCCTAGCACACTATTGAACTGCAACTGTAAACCAAGTCTCCATTGTAATCGTAAAAACTTACTTAATGTAGTTTTGGACCAACACGAGGTCAAACACACTTTACCACAGATAAAAATGTAGAGAAATAAACTCTTTTACTGCGATGATCACAAACATTGCTGAAGTGATGTTCCGGATTATAAACGACTTGCACCACATTAGCAAATAACCAATCCAGATGTGGCGGCTTCCCTTGAAATAATTTCAGCCTAAATCCATTTATTGGCCTATCCATCCATGTGCCAAACACATCTGCCACTCGAAAAGTGCCTTGACCCAAATCCTGCACAATCTGATATGGGCCCCTATATCTCAATGTAAGCTTTCCTGGATGGGGTCCTAGCTTAGAATTATACACCATCACCCAATCACCTTATTTAAATAATTTAAACTTCACATTCTGATTTACCCAAGCTTGTCTCCGCCTTTGAATCACCTCCGTAATGTATGCACTTATCAAACGATCCTCCTCAATCTGTAAAAGATATTTGCTCCTGTGTTTAACCGATAGCTCAGGTGACATCTTCTCTGCCGTAATCCGCAACCTTGGAACTACAAACTCCATATGTACTACTGCCTCCAATCCATATACCAATCGGAAACGTGTCATTCCTATTGTCACTTTAAATGCTATTCTGAATGACCACAAAGCTGAGTCAAGAAACAAATCCCAATTTTTCTGATTTTCATGCACTAATTTTTTAAGAATACGCATTAAAGTTTTATTCGTGCTTTTTGCCTGCCCATTCGCTTGTGGATGATAGGCTGTAGTCTTTTTATGCAGGATTAAATGAATCCTTGTTAACTCTGAAATCACCTCATTCAGGAAATGAGTACCTCTGTCACTCACCAACTCAATCGGACACCCAAACCTGGTCATAATATTATGATAAAGAAATTTCTCCACACCTGCTGCCTTATTATCCTTCAATGCCACTGCTTCCACCCATTTCGTACAATAATCGATTGCGACCAATATATATCTATTACCCCGCTGAGTGGTAGGTTTAATTGGACCCACAAAATCCATGCCCCATTTTTGGAAAGGATCCAGTGGTAATACCGGATGATCAGTCATTCGATCAGAATTATTAGGTTGGCCTAACCTTTGGCAAATCACACATCCTTTAGCATACTCATGCGCATCCTTTAACACCATCGGCCACCA
Organism: Ceratopteris richardii; assembly: GCA_020310875.1. Taxonomy (NCBI): domain Eukaryota; kingdom Viridiplantae; phylum Streptophyta; class Polypodiopsida; order Polypodiales; family Pteridaceae; genus Ceratopteris; species Ceratopteris richardii. Next base: position 170,025,135 of record CM035416.1, read on the forward strand.
CAACCCAGCTTGTAATACCTTCTTGCCTGTAATATCCCCTGACAAATGACCTCTTGCTGAACCTGAATGTGCTTCCTGTAAGACAACTGGTTGTTCAAAATCTGGTACACACCTCCTTATAACATGATCCACCCCCTTCTTGTATAATGCCCCTGCTATAACCAAATACGGCCTACTTTTAAGAGGAAACTTCCTCCTCTGATCATGTGTAAAATACTGTGGTAATGCACCCTCCGTCAGGAAAATTAATAACTGATCATACCACGAATCTGCCTCTACCACTTGCGCAGTAAACAACTCAGCATCTGGAAATACATCAAGTGCACCGGTGGGTGTTTCTCCTGATTCCAATCGACTAAAATAATCTGCCATCGCATGCTCTTTCCCTGGAGTATGCACAATCACAAAATCAAATTCTTGTAACAAAAGCATCCACCTGGCTAATCGGCCTGTTAATAAGGGCTTCTTGATTAAATAAACCAAGGCCTGATGATCCACATGAAAAACCACTTTATTGCCCAACAAATAATGTCGAAACCTGTTAAGGGCATACACCATCACCAAAGCTTCCCTTTCCGTCACCGGATAATTTCTTTCAGCTGCAACCAATACTCTACTGGCATAATAGACAGGTCTATACCATCCTTTGTCTTTCTGCTGCATCAAAACCGCTCCTACGGCCACATCTGATGCATCCACAAATATGTGAAAGCACTGACCAATCGGGTGGTTGCAAAATTGGTGCTACAGACACCATCTTTTTTAACAACTGAAATGCTTTCTCTTGAGCATCGGCCCACATAAACGGAACATCCTTCTTGGTCAAATGCGTCAGCGGTAAGGAAATGTTTGCTAAATATCATAAGTATCGGGAATGCCACTTAATTTGACCCACAAATCGCATTACTTCTTTAACGTTGGTCGGTGCTTTAGCTGTACTTATAACTTCAATTTTCTTAATATAAATAGCCATCCCTGCTTGTGATATAACATGGCCCAATAAAATACCACTTCTGACCGCAATCACACTTTTAAACGGATTCAATACCATCCTAAACTGCCGACATCTTTCAAAACATGCTTTCAGGTGTAGCAAGTGCTTAATCATTTCACCAAAGACCGAAAAATCGTCGACAAATACTTGCATAAAGTCCTGTAGATAAGGTTCAAACACTTTATGCGCCACATAATTGAACGATGGCGGTCCATTCTTCAAGCCAAAACTCATGACGGTAAACACATAAGCGCCAAATTCTGTAATAAATGCTGTTCTATGCTGATCCTCCTCTGCCACACTGATCTGATTATAACCGAAAAATCCATCCAAAAAACTATACATTTCATGGCCTGCTACTGCATCCAACACTGCATCACAAAACGGCATAGGAAATGGGTCTGTAACCGTTGCCGCATTTAACTTTCTATAATCAACACAAATTCTGAGCTTCCCATTCTTTTTGGGGACCACTATGATGGGAGATAGCCAAGTCACCTGATTCACCGGTTTGATAAATCCGACTGCCAATAATTTATCAATTTCTTCCTTCACCTATTTAGCAAAGTTAGGGTTCATTCTATATCTTTGCTACGCCACAGGTACTGCATCCGTCTCAAATTAATCTTGTGTTGATGCAACTGTGGATCTATGCCTTTTACTTGGGTATAATCCCAAGCAAACACATCTACATACTCTTTAAGCAGGCAAATAAGATCCTCCTTAAACTTTCCTTCCAATGTTTTACCAATCCGCACCATCTTGGGTTCAGCTTCGATTCCTAAATTAACCTCTTGAAGCTCCTCCTCCTTCACCCGCATAGAACCTGCATACTTCTGATCATACATCCTTTCTGCCCGCGTAATTATCTCTTCCTCCTGTTGTTCCATCTGCTGCTACACCGGAATGTCCATACGTTGATCAAATATCTTTTGTAACTGGGCACCTGCCACCTGTTCACCAGGAACTGGCCCTTCTACATTTGGCCCACCACTATGATCCTTACTTAATACTCCTGCAACATCGACTTCTAATATCGGCACCACCGTTGGGTTTGCTTGCAAAAACACCACCGTTGGGTTTTCTTGCAAAAACTTTTCCTCTTCATCATCTTCAATCTCATCCGCCAAATTAATAGTCTGAGCCATAAGTGGTTTCTCCTGTACCGATATATTTTTTCGTCCACGCATAGGAATCGTCAATTGATTTTTCCCCTTGGTAATCATTACTACATTCAAGCCTCAATCTTGCTTGACTTTGGCGAGTCGAAACCAAGGTCTCCCTAACACCATTTCATACGGATACGCAGACTCCGACATTCTGATGACCACAAAATTGACCATAAAAGTCATGCCAGAGATGATAATCTCTTGTTGCTTCAGAATGCCAACCAGCTGTCCTCGTGTTTGATCCGCCATCTTTACCTAAAAAGGTGCTGGAGCCAGTACCCCTCTTCCCATTTCAATAAAAATATGCTCAGGTAATATGTTTACCCCTGATCCTCCATCAAGCAACACTTCTGCGAATCGCCACTGGTTGTATTGCACCTGAATTACTGGTACTACAAAATCCACATCTGCTGGATCAATACTGTTGGCTGAGATTGAAGGGATCGACCTGATTTCGGGCTCTGCATGATTCCCAAGTAGCTTACTCAACAATTTCTCTCGAAACACAGGTACCAAAGATAACAGTTGATCCAAAGACAACTATAACGGTGAGCTAATGATTTCATCAAACCAATCATTTGCCAAGTCTTGCTGACTCGGTGCCTTATCCCGCTCCATTATGGGAGGTATCAATTTCACACCCTGTTGTTGCTCAGTCTAACCTCCATACCTTGTCTGATTAGGAGACTCGTCTCGAACCTGCTTCAAAACCTTGTCTTGGCTTTGCCTTTGTTCCTGCCAATCAATAGGGCCTTTATTCCTTGATCTTGTAACCGCCAACACTTCAACCTCTTTACCTTTCCCACATTGTTTAAAATCACACTGCCATTGGTTATTATTCTTAACATGCATTCGATCAGATGTACTGGGTGCATCATGGGCTCTATCCGCTTGATCTGGCCATTCTATCAGCATGGCATTCGCCTGAGCTGCCTACTGCCCCTGTTGTTGATGTTGTCCCTGTTGATTATGCTGATTATACCTAATAACGGGTATACATCTTTCTTCACGATGCTTTACCCACAAAGGGCGATTCGGCCCTATCCAATGATCGGGAGCTGAACAATATCCACAAGGCATTACCCTTGGTGGTCGACCTTGGTGATTGCCTTGTTGGTTATTCCCTTGCTGATTCCCTTGATCTCTCCATGGGGGTCTTACTTGTTGCTGTCTCTGAAAATTACCTCGCCCTTGGATAGGAATAGCCTGATTGGCCGCTACCTCATTGAGATTTCGATTTTCTTGCCGAGAAATTTGCCCTCTATGCTTAGGGTTATACGAACATTGAGTTGTTGTATGTCCCTCTTTGTCACAGATATCACAAAATCGTTTTTCCTTTGGAGCTAGTATAGAATACCCATGTCTCTTTAGCTTATTAATCCATTCCTCCTCTTTACTGTGCTTGGCTTTATGCTTACGATGCTTTGTCCTCACTATTTCATCATCATAGTCGTCAGTGTCAGAATCACTTGAACTCTTGCTTGACTCCGTTGCTGAATCCGATTCAACCTCTGAGCCAGAATCAGACTGCTTCTTTTTGGCTCCTCCAAACCTTCTTTCCACACACGCTGCTGCTAATACTAATACATCAAAGCCATTTGCAATGTCCATACTCGCCACCGCATGTCTTATTGTGCTCCGTAATCCTTTCAAAAAAAATCCTGCCAACATCTCATCAGTAGGTCGTTCATTACCTTGCAACCTCTCCATTAGGATCCGGAACTTCTGAGCATAGTCTTCCACTAGCATGGTCTTTTGTCTGATGGCCCTCAACTTCCTTAATACATCGGAAGGCGTCTTTTCTTTTCTAAATGATTGCAAGAATGCTATTTTTAAATCATCATATGTAGCAAAATGGGCAATGCCGTATTGACTGAACCAGCTCATAGCTCGCCCTTCCAACGTGGCCGTAAACTGTTGAAGCTTAATATCATCACCATACATAGTTGGATATCCATTAGCTGTCCATTTTATTTCGAATTGAGCCACATGGCAATCAACATCCTCCTTAGAGGTTCCACTGAAATGAGCGGCTTTGACCTTAGGATTAGGAGGTGGTTGAGCCATTGGCTGTGGTTGAGGTGTGCGCCTAGTTCTTTGACCGGTCGCCCCTGCAAGTGGATTGAACTGGAGCCGTATTCTTACCCCTACAGTTGCTTCTCTGAGGAATAATGCTCCAAGTATGCCGCCCACTAACCTTGCCTCTGCTGCACCTGTTTCCCCCTGTTCCTCTTCAGTTCCCAGAGCTTCTTGCTCCTCGGCCTCGTACCACTCGTAAAAGTCTAAAGATGTCTCCACGTTTGCTGCTCTTGCCTGTGACCTCGTAAAATATACTTAACCAAAACGGTTGCGTCTGTCCCTCATGCATTTCTTGAGGCTGTGTTAGCCGTACAGTAGGATCGCCAATTGTGTTGAGGGTTCCAAAGGTTCAACACAACATCTAAATAAAGAGCAAATCAGAATTACTCATTCTTTCCATTTGCACTGGTCTTCATTCACAGAGATTCCACCGGAATCATATTTGAAAGTTTACCGTAATTATTCCATTCAGGTAACTTTCTGATAACTTTTACCGATTCAGAATTACGCAGTCACATTCCAGATTTACACATTTCGAAGATTAACATATTCTTACACACTCACAGACACACGACTTTCAATGCGCTTCTGTGCAGATAATTTGAATCTCTCTATAGGCTTGGCGGAAATAGAAGATTACAAACAAGAACTCTTGTCTTGCAAGCAGTTCCGTTCTTTCTTTGATTGACTTAACGCCGCGATTACAGAATTTTAAATATTAGAACTTCATAGATAGTACTTGATTACACCACAAGATTTCATCATTCACAGGCTGTATAATGATTCGTGCAGAACCTGTTTTCCGGTCCTCCAAAGTCCCTGTCCGCAAAGCTTCTTCTCCCTACGGTTGTCGCGCTCCTTCCTTTTGTAACCTCTTTTCCCCTTCTCACGACATGTCCCTTTTTATCTCAACATAACCGTCTTTTTCTTTTTATTTTATTAAAATCCAATACACCAAAAATATATATCTAACTAGATAATATCTACGTTTAACCATCTTTTCTGAATTCAAATTAATCATTCATCTTCCAGATTTCCCTGCCTTCAACAGTATGTATAAGTGTATGTGTGTATGTATGTTTATGTGTTTATATATATATATATATATATATATATATATATATATATATATATATATATATATATATATATATATATATATATATATATATATATTTTACTGCTATAAATATGTACATAAATATATATACAATAAATATATAGTATATATAAATATAAATATAAATATAAAACAATATATTATATTATATTATATATATATATATATATATATATATATATATATATATATATATATATATATATATATATATATATATATATATATATATATATATATATATATATATATATATATTATAAATGTATAAATATAACACACACACACACACACATACATACATATATATATATATATATATATATATATATATATATATATATATATGTGTGTGTGTGTGTGTGTGTGTATGTATGTATGTATGTACGTATGTATGTATGTATGTATGTATGTGTGTGTGTATGTATGTATATATGTATGTGAATGCTATATGTGTGTATGTATGTGTATGGATTCTGATTCTTTTTTTTTGTTTGAGATTAAAATAACAGGAGATATTGTATGGTGCAAAAAAATAAGAGGAGACCTAACATACCACGTGAGAGGTGGTAGTTTTTTTGTAGACAACTACATCTTCAAAAGTCATTTCCTCAACAGAAGGTATACAAGTTAATAGTTTATATTTATAATTCTCATATATTTTATTAATTTATTACATTTAATTTATGTATTTCTTTTCTATTTAAATAAACATGCTGCTGCAAAGAAGAGAATTGAGTCGGCCACACATCTCACTTAGACCAAATGGGTCATCATGGTTTTGTAGCTACATTTGTAAGTATATATGTTATTGTAAGTACATTTTTTATTTGAGTTAAAATGCAAGAGACTAATATACTTTATTTGTTTCAATGTAGCAAAAGGATTATGGTCAATATCCTACAAAACATGGGATTGAGTGTGCTACACATTTTGGATATCGGCGTTTGAGCAAGTATATGCGAGATCATCCTGATGTGTTTGTGAGTATTATTAAATTTCATATAATTACTTTATTTTTATGGATGTTTTGTATGTTTTACTTATTTATGTTTGTTATATGTAATACAAAAGTATTATGGAGAGGCAGATATGGATGAGATGGAGAGACAAACACAAGAGGGACGATCTCGATCATCAGAGAGTGCTCGCATCACTACCCATGATGCCATTACAAATACATCAGATCATGCGGATGATCCTGATGATGAGGATGAGGATGATGATGATGACGATGATTAGGATTCTTTATTATGACATTGGATATGTATTTACATTAATACACACACACACACACACACACACACACACACACACATATATATATATAATCTATATATTGTTCATTCCAGTTATGTTTTGAATTGTGTGTATGGTATTAAGTAATGAAAAGTCTTGTTTTGTTGATTTTTATTATTGTTTATATTTAGCATGTGTTTTATTACTTTAATTATATAATTCATTCATATTTATGTGTGCTTGTGTGTGTATAAAATGCATATATGCACATGTAGGTATATATCTATATTGTTTGAGAATTCCTCTCCTATTCGTAGCGGAAAGTGTAAAAGACCTTCTGAGGATCACGACTTTTGCCAATAGCTGAACCTTCAAATGAAAACTGGTACCAACTAAAAAATGCAATGAACTTGAAACTTTGGTCACTCAAACTAGACACCTATAGCTTTCAAATGAGCTATCAAATACTAAATTTGGAGTAGATATGGGTTGGCAAATCTTTGATTCAAAATAGGCTACCTGTCCACTCAGTTAGGGTTAAAACAGGACTTCACTACTACCTAAATAACTCACAGAGCATAAATAATTTCATAAAACTGTTTTAGACAGAGGAAGTACTTGAGATAAGCTTTCCAAAGAATGTTTAAACACTAAAATGGGATACATATATTGAGAGATATGACTCTCACAAGTAGACTACCCAAAAATGGGTGTGCAGCTGGACATACTCTATGAGAGTGAACTGAACGAAATGACTCAAACCAAATGAACTAGCTACAAGGGGACTTCCATGCCTTCTTCCTCTCTTCTTGAGTGTCCTTCCTTGCCTCTTTTATAGCCAAGTGACCAAAATCTCTCATGATGAGTTTGAGAGCTCTTCTCCATCATTTTTCCACTACTTTGGATAGCCACTCCTCTTACAATTCAGTTTTTGGATTTGATTCTCTTTTGGCCTCCACTACTTGTTGAAGTAAATGCTTCCATTTTTCATTTTTGTATTTTTCTTCTATTTGAAGAAAATCCTTTTTGCAAGAATATATACGACCTTACTTCTTTATTTTTAACACTCCCCCTCAAGCTCACATGTGAGCTTGCACCTTCAACCATTTCCTGCAAGTTGATGTCATCCTTGAACCTCTTTAGCTTAGAAGCATCTAAGGACTTTGTAAACATGTCTGCAACCTGGTCTAGTTCCAAGAACTTTATATCCACATCCTTGCTCAAAAAGTTTTCTCAAACATAATGATAATGCACTTCTATGTGCTTGCTTTGTGCATGAAACATTGGATTGTTTGTCAAGTGAATGCTTGACATGTTGTCACCATAAATTGGAATGGTCTCCACCTGCACATCAAGATCAGCCAAGAGCTTCTTAATCCACATAGCTTCACAAGTTGCAAAGGCTAATCCTCTATATTCAGCTTCTGTCGATGATAGTGCAACAGTAGGTTGCTTCTTCGAGCTCCATGTGATAGGTTTGCTACCTATCATGAACACATAACTTGAAGTGGATCTTCTATCTTCCTTCGAACCAGCCCAATCAACATCACTGAAGCCTTGTACCTGCAATTCTTCATCATATCTATAAAACAAGGCATGATTGACTGTGTGCTTCACATATCTTAGCACTCGTTTGGCTGAATTTAAATGTTCACTTGTTGGAGCTTGCATAAATTGAGAAAGAACTCCAACAATATAACACAAATCTGGTCTTGTGATCATAGCATAGATCAATGAATCTATAATACTCCTGTATGTAGTTACATCATGTAACTTCTCTCCATCATTTGAGCATAGCTTCACATTTGTGTCCATAGGTTGAGTGAGTGGTTTGCATTCACTCATTCCAAATCTGAAAAGAACATCCAACAGGTACTTTCTTTGCACCAAGTAAATGCCATCTTTCCCATAGACTATCTCAATGCCTAAAAAGTATTTCAGCTCACCAAGATCTGAAATTTTAAACTCCTAACCAAGTTTTCTTTTTATCTTTTGTATTCCTGTATTATTACTTCTTGTTATGATGAGATCATCAATGTATATGCAAATATATACCTGCTTGCCTTCTTCTTTCTTCATGTAGAGAGAGGGATCTGCATTACTTGGACTATACCCACACCTTGTGAGGTACTCGACAAATCTTTGATTCCAAGCACGTGGTGCTTGCTTCAGCCGATACAAATCTTTCTTCAATCTACAAACAAAATTTGGATGCTTTCTGTCTTCAAATCCAATCGGTTGACTCATGTATACCTCTTCTTGAAGTTCACCATTGAGAAAAGCATTTTTTATGTCAAGTTGGTACAACGGCCATCTCCTTGTTGCACTCACTGCAATCAAGGTTCTAATTGTTCCCATCTTTGCAACCGCGCTGAAAGTCTCTTCATAATTGATGCCGTGAGTTTGCTTGAATCCTTTTGCTACTAGTCTAGCTTTATGCCTATCTAGAGAACCATCAGCATTTCTCTTTATTTTAAACACCCATCTATTTGGAACAATCTTCATACCTTCAGCCTTTGGAACTAGCTCCCATGTGTGATTGTCCTTGAGAGCTTTTATCTCTTCTTGCATAGCTTCTTGCCATTCTTTTGGTGTACATGCTTCTTCATATGCATCCGGTTCTTTGTCTTTGACCACCTCTGTCATATATGCAAAATGCTTTCCAATAAAACTATCATAGCTCAACCTTTGAATTGGATACCTTGCTCTCGAAGACTTCCTTTGATTTCCTTTTGAATATTGCTTCTTCAACCGGTTCAGCTTTACCTTTGGTGTAATCACCTCTTCATACTCTTCTTCACTTGCATTCGAATCACTATTTTGGGCAGCAGTTTCAGCTTTAAATCTTTCATAACCTGATGTTGGTGATGAGGAATGACTCCTTAGTCTCCCCTTCCATGTCGAGCTTTCTCCAAGTGATATAGAAGCTTCTGGACCTGACATTTGAGTGCTTGTTTGCTGAAATTCTTCTTGGACAACACCTCCATCATCTTTGCAATCTTCTTCAAGAATCTTCTCTTTCCCTTTGTCTCCAAACCATGGTCTTAGCTCATCAAATACCACATCTCGTGAGACTCGTAGCTCCTTTGTCACTGGATTGTAGCACCTATATCCCTTTTGCTCCGATGAATAACCAATGAAAATACATTTTTCTGACTTTGCCTCCATCTTTGTCCTTAGTTCTTGAGGGATGTGAACATAACACACACATCCAAAAACTTTAAGATGTGTAAGGTCAGGTTTCTTACCGGAATAGACCTCCTCGGGAGTTAGATTATGCACTCTAGCCGTTGTGCACTTGTTCATCAAATAAACAACAGTACTAGTTGCTTCAGCTCAATAGTTTAGTGGCACCTTCATCCCGTTGAGCATGCACCTTGCAACTTCTGTGATATGTCTATTTTTCCTTTCAGCTATTCCATTTTGTTGAGGCGTGTACCTACATGTAAATTGTCGCTTGATGCCATTTTCATAAAGAAAATCTGAAAATTCTTTGGAGAAATATTCTCCTCCTCCATCGGACCTCAAGGTCTTTATGTAGCGTCCTATTTTCTTTTCTACTTGTGCTTTAAATCTCTTGAACATGGAGAACACATCTGATTTTTGTTTTATGCAAAACATCCATACTTTTCTTGAATGATCATCGATAAAAGTGACAAAATATCTATTACCAGCCACTGATGGTTGTTGTGATGGTCCCCATACATCCGTGTGTATCAAGTCGAGGACATTCCTTGCCATATAGTTGCTCTTCTTGAATGGTTGTCGAGTTTGCTTTCCTATTTGGCATGCTTCACAAAACTCATGTAGTCCAGCATCATTGAATCGTGGAAGACCTCTTACCACTTCATGGTTGCTCATGTCCTTGAGCTTGGGAATGTTGATATGTCCAAACCTTTCGTGCCACAAATCAATTTCAACAATCCTCTTGTTTCCAAATTGAATATACATCACCTTTCCATGTGGTTGTTGAATGTCCAAAGTGAACATCCTACCTTCTTTCCTTCCTTGAGCAATGACCTTGAATCCTTCTTTTGGATTCTTTATAAAGAAACCTTTTTCATTGAAGATAACATGATATCCTTTCTCTACCATTTGTCATACTGAAATCAAATTCTTTGCAATAGTAGGAACATGAAGAACATCAGCCAATACCTTTTTATCTCCAAGCTTGATATCTCCAACATGATCAATTGCATGTTGAGTTTCATCGCCGGTCTCCACACATCCTTTTCCACTTGGAGCTTGTAGCTTTGTGAATAAATCTCCTTGGCATGTCATATGGTTGCTACAACCTGAATCTATGAACCATTTTTGGTCATCACTTCTCGAGTTGTTGTAGTCATGCTTCATGGCAAGCATGGTTTGCTTGTCTCCTTCACTTGATGTACTCGCATAGTTATTTTGGCTCCTTTGGTTGCCTCCATTCAACCTTCCATTCTTTTGCCAACAATCATTTGCATAATGTCCTAGTTTACCACAATGATAACATGTTATAACTTTATGAGGATTGTATGAACCTCGACCTCTTCCTCTATTTCTTCCTCGACCTCTTCCATGTGTGTTGTCATTTGCGTTGTCCTTGTTGTCCTCTAAGTTGTGTTGGCTGAAATTTGTGTTTTTGTAGCTTCTTCCTCTTCCTCTCGAGCCTCCTCTTGAGTTCCTTCCTCTACCTCGTCCTGCATATAACATTTGACTATGGCTGTCCTTACCTTTGTTGCCTTCTCCTTGTTGAGCAACCTCTTCAGCCACAAGATTTGGTATGATCTCGTGAATGTTGGAAGAGGATCTCTATAAAGAATGTTTGTGATGAGGGGCTTGCACTTTTCTTCACTCCTCAAGCCATTGAGGGCTGTTTGGACGATATCTTCCTCTTCTATCTTGCATCCAACTGATGCTAGCTAATCTCGAAGCTCCTTGATCCTCAATGTATACTCACTAATGCTTTGGTTTGAGGTTTTCTTCATGTTATTGAGCTCGTTCTTGAGTTGCATCCTCCAAGACCTTGTTGAGGTAGCATACACCTTCTGCAATGCTTCCCAAACCTCCTTGGTTGTTTCTAAGCTTTGCACATCACCAATCATAGTGTTAGAAATAACTTGTGAAATGAGGAACATCACCCTTCGATTCCTCTCTTCCCAATCAGCAAATTGTCTCCTTTGTGCCGGAGTAATGTTGGGATCTTCAAGGTCCACCGGTTGTGGATCGTCTCCACTCACTAGACTCCATAAACCTTTACCTTTAAGGTAATTTATCATTCTATACTTCCAAGAATGAAAATTGTCTTTGTCTAACTTCTCAACTTGTTGTCCTAAATCAGCCATTGAAATCTTCTAAGATTGAAGTTTACCTCAAGTATGTTGTGGCACTCTTCCTTGACTTTACGAAGCTCCCCCTTGATTTGTAGCTTCTCCTTTGCTTCACTTCAGTTCCAATGCTTTGCCTCTTCAAGCTCCAATGCTCTGATACCAATTGTTGGAGAATTCCTCTCCTATTCGCAACAGAAAGTGTAGAAGACCTTCTCAGGATCAAGACTTTTGCCAACAGCTAAGCCTTCAAATGAAAACTCGTGCCAACTGAAAAATGCAATGAACTTGAAACTTTGGTCACTCAAATTAGACACCTATAGCTTTCAAATGAGCTATCAAACACTAAATTTGGAGTAGATCTGGGTTGGCAACGCTTTGATTCAAAACAGGTTACTTGTCCACTCAATTAGGCTAAAAACTAGACTTCACTAAAACCTGAATAACTCACAGAGAATAAAGAATTTCATAAAACTGTTTTAGATAGAGGAGGTACACAAGATAAGCTTTCCAATGAATGTTTAAACACTAAAAGTGGATTCATATATTGAGAGATATGACTCTCACAAGTAGACTACCCAAAAATGGGTGTGCAGTTGGACATACTCTATGAGAGTGAACTGAACGAAACGACTCAAACAAAATGAATTAGCTACAAGGGGACTTCCATGCCTTCTTCCTCTCTTCTTGAGTGTCCTCCCTTGCTTGTTTTATAGCCAAGTGACCAAAATCTCTCATGATGAGTTTGAGAGCTCGTCTCCATCATTTCTCCACTACTTTGGACAACCACTCCTCTTACAATTTAGTTTTTGGATTTGATTCTCTTTTGATTGATTCTCTTTTGGCCTCCACTACTTGCTGAATTAAATGCTTCTATTTTTCATTTTTGTATTTTTCTTTTATTTGAAGAAAATCCTTTTTGCAAAAATATATACGACCTTACTTCTTTATTTTTAACATATATGTGTGTAAGTGTGTCTATATGCATGTATATGTATGTATCTGGATTTGTTGATATATTTTGGTGGTGATTTGTGTGGATACACTAGGACTAACGTGGCACTTTTTTCCCTCTTTAGGAGGTATTTTCCCCTCGACTTGTATATATGCCTATAACCCTAATATGTTACTTATCTTTTGTACATTCTAGTGGTAATATATTCAATATTTTGTGTTGTGCTCCAAGCTTCGTCTTCTACCTTGTGCTCTTCGCGTGCTTCCACAGACCTAGAAATCCAAAAAAAATCACTTCTATCCTTGATTCATATGAACTTTTGGAATTTCTTTTCGGGATTGATCATGAGCCCCAAGAAACACCAAATCAAAATAATCCTAGTCAAATAATTCCTCCTGATGCTAATATTTTACATGCTCAGAAATGTAAAAAACAAAGATGTACTATGTGCTCTAGTTACAAGTACTATTGACAGTGTTCTGACTCTCATTCAACATACTACCAAGGTGTGTGAAGCATGGAGCCTATTGAGAAACCAATATGAACCTTGTAATCAGACATGGATTCAGAACTTGGATAATTACCTACCAGTAGAAAGGTTTATTGATGGGGAACTCACACATGTGTTTATCACTCACATAAAGAATATATAAGATCAAATGGCAAGAGTAGGTGTAAAAAATTCAATTGAGGAGCTAGCTTTGCATTGTATTCAAATGTGTCCACCAAATTTTGATGGTTTGGTAACTGCTCTTAATACTCAAATCAGACCTCAACCACTAACTTTTGAAGAATTCAATGCCTTACTCATGGAGGAGGAGCTGTGACTGATTGCAAGGAGTGATGATAGCAAAGGAGATTTTGTATTCGCATCAAATGCCAAAGGAGGTAAAGCGAAATCTTCAAAAGATGGAGACAAAAAGAAGAATGACAAAAAGAAGTTCAAGGGAGAGTGTTTCCACTGCAAGAAGAAAGGCCGCAAAATCCTAGCCCATCACATCAAGAAGGCAAAAGAGAAGAATGGATCTTCAAAAGGTGGCAAGGGCAAGGAGTCTGCCAACACTATAGAGATAGAGCTTGAGTTATTTGTTGCGATAGAGAAGGTATGCTCCTTGACTGAAGATTCTAGAACAGATGACTCATAGGTGTTGGACAATGATGCCTCCCATCACATGATGAGTAGAAAAGACCTTTAGAGTTCCTTACAACCTCTAAAGGAACCCATCACAATAAAGGTAGGCAACAATGCAAGATGTCCTACAAAGGGTGAAGGTATGATTTCTTTCATTAACTCTAATGGGGATGTCAGAAAGCTTTCAAATGTGTTGTATGTTCCACAAATCAAACGAAATCTACTTTTAGTAGCTTCTATTTCTGATCAAGGTTATCAAGTATCTTTTAGTTTGACATGAGCTAAGATTGTGGATAGTAACAACAACATTGGTGGGACTGGCATAAGGAGGAATAATTTATATGATTTGTCTATGCTTACAACTACTAGAAGTGTGAGCACAAGTAAGCTATGGCACAAGCGATTCAGTGACATTAGATACCCTATACTAAAGGAGATGCATCTTAGGGGTATGATTGCACACCTTCCATTGATTCCAGAAATGAAGGAAACATGTGAAGCTTGCATGATGGGCAAACAATAGAGAAAGGTGTTTCCACAAGAAAACAAGAATAGCACAACTATCTTCAGGAGTTGGTGTTGAGATATCAAGATCAACATGTGATGTATACGGTATCTATGCTGATTATTGAAGAAAAGAATCTTGGTGAGGATTCAAGCTCCTGAGGAAAATCTAGTTCTGAGCAGGTATTCTACTCTGGTAGAGGAAGAGGGAGAGGTAGAGGTTTTGGAAGTGGAAGAGGTAATAGTAACCAAGACCAAAGTCAACAACAGAATCATGCAAGAGGAAGAGGATAGTTTTGAGGCAGGGGGAGCCAAAGAGGCCGCAAAAATTTCCAAAGAAATGATTTAGGTAATGACATTAAAGGATGTTGGAATTGTGGTAAACTTGGACACTTTGAACGTGATTGCAGGTTGAAGAATCAAAATAACAAAAGGCAGCATAATAACTATGCATCCACAAGTGTAGATGATTCTGAGAAACTGTTCATGGTTCAACATCACATGATGAATACGATGTCTGCTGGTAATTCAAATCAAATGATAATGTCTGGTATGTTGATTCAGGTGCTTCAAATCACATGATCAATCATGCGGAATGGTTTAGTACTTTGCAAAAATTGTCAGTTCCTAGATATGTTGAAACAAGTGATGACACATCACATCCTATTGAGCATACATGAAACATAGCATCATCGATGGAGGATGGAAAGGTAAAACATCTTGTTGACGAGTTGCATGTTTCAAATATAACAAAGAATCTGGTTTCTGTTGGACAAATGGTGACCAGGGATTACAAGTCAGGTTCAATGTTGATGGATTATATGTAGAAGAGTACAAGCAGGATGGACGATTGCTTGCCAAAGGAAACAAAGTGGGTAATATGTTAATCTTAAATGTGAAGATTCCTGAAATGAATGCATCCATGTTTGCAAAAGGTGCAATAGTTATTGAAAATATAGAGATGTGGCACAAACGGATTGGACATGCAAACTTGCAAAGGCTAAAATTGATGCAGTCAAACGAGATTGTCCATGGACTACCAAATTTCAAAGTTGTAGAAATGCAAAAGGTATATGCAGCATGTCAATTTGGTAAACAGTCAAGAACATCATTTCCACATGATAAGCATGTTAGTGAGAATGTACTAGAAAAAGTACATAGAGATGTTTGGGGTCCTTCAAAGACCACATCTATGGGTGGTTGTAGGTTTTATGTTACTTTCATTAATGACCATACATGCAAAGTATGGGTATATTTCATGAAAGAGAAGAGTGAGGTGTTTAGTCACTTCCAGAATTTTAAATTTATGGTGGAAAAGCAGACAAGGAAGTACATTCAGACATTAAGATTTGATGGAGGAGGTGAATAGATGTCAAATGAGTTCAACAGTTTTCTAAAAAATCATGGAATTCGGCGTCAATTTTCATGCAGGTACACACCACAACAGAATAGTGTTGCTGAACGCAAAAATAGACATATTGTAGAAATAGCAAGAGCCTTGATGGCTGAGAAGCATATGCCTCATTGTTATTGGGCAAAAGTTGTGCATACTGTTGTATACATCATGAACAGAACTCCGACTGCTGTTGTACATCAAGTTACACCTTAAGAGAAGTTTACAGGTAAAAAGCCAAACTTATCACATCTAAAAGTTTTTTGTTGTATTGCATATGTACATGTCCCAGATGAGTTGAGGATGAAGCTTGATCCAAAAGCAGAAAAGTGTGTCTTCATTGGATACTCCCTTGAGCAAAAGGACTATAAATGTTATAACCCACTCACACGACAGGTAAAGGTGAGCAGAGATGTGGTATTTGATGAAATGTCAAGCTTCTATGTAGATGCCAAAGAAGGATTGAATCTTGAATCAAATGACAAAGAAAATATAGAAAAATTAAGTGCAGAATCTCAAGTTTTGAGTGGACCAGATGCATCACCAAGCAATAGTTCCAACTCAAATCCATGGAGTGGAAGATTGCGTGGAAATTTCAATCCAGAAAATTCATCAAATACATCCAAGAAAGGTAAAGAAAAGCTTTTTGGAGGTCATAAAACATGTACAGACTTTGAAGATGTTGATGGAGATTCAAGCGGTTCATAAAAGATTCTTGATGAGGAACTTGGATTGCCCTCTGTGAAGACTCCAGGAGTAAGAAGGGCACGTGCAGATGATACAAGGAGAAGTGACCCAAGACCAAGAAGATCTGGGAGGATGCGGAATTCAGTGCAACGATTGACATATGATAGTTATATGGCTCATCATTGTGCCAACATGACAAAAGTAATACAAGATGTTGAACCTTCTTGCTTGGAAGATGCAATTGGAATTGCAGATTGGGAAAAAGCTATGGATGAGGAGATGGCTGCACTTTATGGAAATGATACATGGAAGCTAGTTCCATTGCCGCAAGGAAAGAAACCCATAGGCTGCAAATGGGTTTACAAGTTAAAGCATAATGCTGATGGTAGCATAAGCAGGTATAAAGCACGATTGGTAGCTAAAGGATATGCATAGACATATGGCATTGATTATGAGGAAACATTCAGCCCTGTAGCTGAAATGTCTACTGTCAAAAGACTTGTTGCATTAGCTATAGCAAAAGGATGAACTTTGCATCAGATGGATGTGAAAAATGCTTTCCTACATGGTGAGTTATAGGAAGAAGTATATATGGACCAGCCACAAGGATATGAAGATTCAAAGCATCCAGAATATGTTTGCACATTGCAAAGGGCTTTGTATGAGCTGAAGCAAGCCCCTCATGCATGGCATGCAAGGATTGCTGATTCCTTAACCAGCATTGGGTTTTCTATGTGTGATGCAGATCACTCACTATATGCAAGGAAGGCTGATGATGGCATCACTATTGTGGCTATTTATGTTGATGACTTGATTGTAGGTGGTGATAATGAAGGAAGCATCAAAGAGGTAAAGCAACTTCTTATGCAGGAATTTGACATGAAAGATCTTGGTGTGTTGTGCTATTTCTTGGGCATTGAGTTTATACATACAGAAACAGGTATATGGATGTCCCAAAGGCAATATGCCTTGAATATGCTGCAAAAGTTGTGTATGGCTGATTGTAAGCCAATTTCTATGCCATTAGATGAGAATTTAAAGTTGGATACTACATCAGGTGAAGCATTGGAAAATGCTACTATGTACAGGAAAATTGTGGGAAGTCTTATATATCTCACAATTACAAGGCCTGATCTAAGTTATATTGTTGGACTTGAAGGTCAATTTATGCAGGTTCCCAGGAAGCCAAATTTGGATGCTCTAAGGTGCACTCTATGTTATGTGAGTGTTACTTTGGATTATGCATTATTTTATGAGGTTGGTGTAGATTTGCAGGTTTATGGATAGACCGATGCGGATTGGGCTGGTAGCATTACACGTAGAAGACCTACTAGTGGTTTTCTATTCTCACTTGGGAGTGCAACTGGTACATGAAGCAGCAAGAAGCAACCCACTGTTGCTTTGTCGAGTACATAGGTTGAGTATAGAGGTGCTGCAATGGCAGCATGTGAGGCATCATGGCTAGAAATGCTACTTGCAGATTTAGGTGTGGAAGTGGGAAAGCCTATCACTATTTATTGTGATAATCTTAGCACAATACAATTAGCATAGAATCTTGTTTTCCATGCTAGAACAAAGCATATCGAGGTACATTATCACTTCATCAGAGAGAAGGTATTAGCAGGTGATATTGTTCTTTTTTATGTGAGAACAGATGAGCAGGTTGCTGATATTTTCACCAAAGCACTTGGAGCTGAGAAGTTGAAGAAGTTTCAAGAGATGCTTGGATTACACGATATGGCGTTGAGCTTGAGGGGGAGTGTTGAGATATCAAGCTTAACATGTGATGATCCAGGATGACATGTACCAATTTTTCATCTCTCTGACATGTATAGTGGTCACACCGGTATATGTTGTTGGAGTTAGACGTCTGCAGAAGCACACGAACAGCACAAGGAAGAAGAAGAAGCTTGGAGCACAACACACAAGACTGAATGTATTACTAGAGAATGTACAAAGATAAGTAGCCCATTAGGGCAATAGGCATATATACAAGCCGACGGAAAAAAACCTCCTAAAGAGGGAAAAAAGTGCCCTGGCGGTCCTAGTGTATTCACACACATCACTACCTATATATATCAACAAATCCCCCCTAGGAGTGATGCGGTGAACAAGGAGCTGGCACTCATGTATAAGGAAGTGCCAAGCTATGTGGAAGTCACTCCACAAAAGGAAGTAAGCCCAAAGCTTTGCGGAAAGCTTCAAACTTCTCCCTAGGCAGAGCCTTCGTGAAAAGGTCTGCACTGTTCTCCTGCGTGGGCACATATGCCAAGCTGATCTCCCCAGCAGAGAACCTCTCCCTGACATAGTGATAATGCACCTCAATGTGCTTAGTGCGAGCATGGAACACAAGGTTCCTCGCAACTGCCAATGCGCTCTGACTGTCAGTGAAGATGGTGGTGGCAGAAGACTGGCCAACACCCAAATCAGCCATAAGGCGTCTGAGCCAGAAACACTCAACAGTCGCTATGAAAGCTACCCTATACTCAGCCTCACAACTGAAAGTGGCCACAGTAGGCTGCTTCTTGCTCAACCAAGATATACATGAGCTACCAAGCATGAAGCAAAAACCACTAGTGGATACACGAGTGTCATAGCAACCAGCCCAATCTGAGTCAGAAAAAGCATGCAAATCTGGCGGTAGTGATCCCCCCTTGGGATAAAACTACCCAAGTAGCCGAGTACCACTCAAGTAGTGAAAGATGCGCTTAACCGCCTTCCAATGCGTGACTCCTGGGCAATGCATAAACCTGCTCATCTATGAGACAACAAACTCAATATCTGGCCGAGTAATGCATAAGTAAATCAAGCATCCAACAGCCTATTGATAGAGAACAACATCAAATGCATCTCCAGCATCAGGAAGACTCAATCGTAAACCTGTCTCCATAGGAATGTCAATAGGCTTACAGTCTTCAAGGCCAAAACACTGCAATAATGTCTCAATATATTTCGTTTGACACAAAGCCATTCCACCATCAACTTGCATAAACTGAATGCCCAAATAGTGATGCAAATGCCCCAAGTCAGACATCTCAAATGAGGCATGCAAATCAGCCTTGAAATCAGCAATATGCTTCTCAATAGGACCTGTGAGCAGCATGTCATCAACATAGACAACAATGATCAGAAGCACATCATTAGCACGCTTAACATATAAGGTGCTTTTAGTTGGACTGTTCTCAAAACCATGTGCAATCAGATAGGCATGTATCTTTTCATACCAAGCACGTGGTGCTTGCTTTAAACCATATAATGCCTTCTTTAACCTACACACCTAGTTTTCATGTCCTTTCTGCACAAAGCCACGGGGTTGAAAAACATACAGTTCTTCATGCAAATCACCATTCAGAAATGTTATTTTAATGTCCAACTGATGTACATTCCAACCATGATGGGCTGCAAGTGCACAGATCCTCCGAACTGTAGTCATACGGCATGTAGGTGCAAAGGTCTCATCAAAATCAATGCCTCTTTCCTGTGCATAACCCTTTGCAACAAGCCTAGCCTTATACCTGTAAACTGTACCATCAGGTTTACACTTCAGCTTGTATACCCACTTAGTGCCAATGGCCTTCTTGCCAGGATGCAAGTCACATAAAGACCATGTACCATTCTTCATTATAGCATCATATTGAGATTACATAGCAGCCATCCAATTTTCTGAATTTTGTGCTTCATCAAAAGAAACAGGCTCATTCTCATCACAGAGACTAGACACAGCCATAGCATAGCAATCTGATGCAAAGGAGGCACTATGAGAGCCTGAACGAGTACGATATGACAAAGGTGCATCTAATTTGCTATCACGCAAAGTCTGCACCAGCCATTTTGGCATAGTTTTTGCTTGCTTAATATCAGTTCTCTCATCAACAAGTGCATCATGTAAATCTGCATCAGAAATGGAATGATCTGCATCATCATATGAAACCTGCAAAGGTTGTGAAGTTGCCTCATTAGGACCAGCACTAGACTGTCCACCTGTAAAAAGAGGCATCAAAATATCATACATGTCTTTGGAGCTAACAGATGTCTCCTTAGTACATGAAAGCAATGGCTGAATAGCATCTTGCACAAATATAACATCACGGCTAACCAGAATGCGCTTAGTCTGTGGATGATACAGACGATAGCCTTTACTTTCAGAACTATATCCAACAAAAATACATTTTACTGCCTTATCATCCAATTTTCTGCGATGTTGTTCAGGCACTAGTGCATATGCCAAACAACCAAAAACACACAGATGAGCAACAGATGGCTAGCGATCATGCCAAGCCTCATATGGAGTGATAGACTGTAGCGCTTTAGTGGGACACCTGTTCAGTACATATATTGCACACATGACAGCCTCAAGCGAGAAACTATGTGGTAAAGCCTGACTTTTGATCATGCACCTCACCATCTCCATGAGTGACCTGTTCTTTCGTTCAGCAACTCCATTCTATTGAGGTGTATAAGGCACTATACACTGGTGTTTTATCCCACGTTCAGCCAGAAATGCATTAAAATCAGAAGACATATATTCCTCCCCTCGATTAGAACACAGGGTGCCCATTTTACATGCTGACAGATTTTCAGCCAAAACCAAAAACTGTTTAAAGCACATGAACACTTCAGACTTTGCCTTCAATGGATATACCCATGCATGCCTGGAAAAATCATCAATGAAAGTCATGAAGTAAAGATAATTTCCAAAAGAAGGCATCTGCATAGGACCACAGACATCACTATGTACAAGCTGCAATTTTTTAGTAGCCCGAACTGAACCATCTTTTGGAAAGGACGAACGCTGCACTTCGCCCAAAATACAGCCTTCACAAACATGTTTTCCAGGTGCCTCAAGTTTGCACAACGAGGACATCATTTCAGATTTCTGCAGGCGTAGCAAACTAGCAAAATTCAGATGACCAAAGCATGCATGCCAAAGCTTTGCATCTGACATAGCCTGCGAATCATTTACTGCACATGCCAAATCATTTACAGATCTTTCAAAGTCTATGAGCTTATACAGCCGACGACATAAAATGCCAAAAGCAATAATCACAT
The DNA here is from genome assembly GCA_020310875.1 of Ceratopteris richardii. NCBI lineage: Eukaryota > Viridiplantae > Streptophyta > Polypodiopsida > Polypodiales > Pteridaceae > Ceratopteris > Ceratopteris richardii. The sequence goes on from CM035416.1 coordinate 170,046,762, forward strand.
CGCCATTTGACAGATCATGAACTGTACACCTGTGATCAACAAATTTCACAACCAAGACAATCTTGGCTAATGCAGAAACCGATAACAGGTTCTTTTTGATCCCTGGCACAAATAAAGCATCTGACAAAGTGAAAGAACTACCATCAGCAGTAGTCAAAATGATCTTACCAACTCCCATAACAGGATGAGAGGAGTTGTTGGCGCATGTAACAATATTCCCTGTAGGGGCAGGCTCGAGTGAAGAGAAGAAACTGCGCTGCGAGGTAATATGTTTGGTCGCCCCATTGTCAAAGTACCAAACATCTGAGTCTACTGCGGACATGCACTGATCATGAGAAGATGGGTCAAAACTGCAAACAGTAGTAAACGCCCATTCTTCTTCCTGCACAAGATTAGCAGACTCTGTTTTTGGTGTAGAGGCTTCTACAACAACCATTTTAGCCTCTTTCTTCTTTGCCTCTTTTGCAACCAGTTTTGGACAGTTCTTTATGATATGATCATTCCCTTTACAGTACTTACAAAACAATTTTTGCTTTTCTGATTTTTTCTCATCTTTGTCTTGGTTCTTCGAATGTGCAGCATTTGTAGATTTGTGCTTACTAGTAGAAGAGCTCCATTTTCCTTTGCCCTTCTGACTAGCCAGGAAAGCTTGATCTGCAACACGCATAATGGACCTGTTCTGCCTAGACTGATCTTCCTGCAATAGAACAGAGACTAACTCCTCAAATGACAAGGCATTTGGATTGCCTTTCATCATCAACCGAAGAGTAGAAGCAAAACTCTGATATGAATCAGGAAGACCATTCAGAACAGTCTGCACAAGTGAGCTATCTGGTATAACCTCATCAGCAGAAATCAACTGTTCCTTCAAGTTTTTGATCTTTGTTAAGAAGCTCTCCATAGAATCACCTTCATTCATGTGCTCACTCTCCAACTGTTTTCGGAGGTAAGCAACACAAGCCTCATTCCTAGCTTAGTACAATGTGGTAAGTGTATCCCAAGCATCCTTAGCTGTTCTACAAGAGCGAATATGAGGAATAATGGCATGTTTGATAGACAAAGCTATCAATGCATGTGCCTGGGCATCTCTGCCATCCCAACGAATCTGTTCTGTAGTAGGTGCAGCAAAAAAAGAAGCACGAACAGGAATCTACACAATATCATCTTTGACACCATCTTCATCAGCTCTAGCACCTGTATTCACAGTACCTGTTGTTACAAGTGTAACAAGACATCTTTCAACACCCTGCACAATGTTCCACAATCCTTTTGCAACCAATACATGTCGCATCATATAAGCCCATAATGGGTAGTTGGTACCATCCAACTTATCCTCAACAGCCAACATACGGAATACATCACTGCTTTCAGCCATGGCCAGTGACTAAAATACCTTGATGTAGAAAATTGACTGTATCTCAAAAAGTTGAACAAATATGCCCAAACGAGTTCTGCTAGACTTGTAGCTGACTTTGAGACACTTAAACTGGTGAATAGAAACTGGTATATACCTTTGGCACAAAAAGACCAAATAGCCTGCACAAGCACTGTGATAGTGCGTTCGGAGGTCAAAACGAGCTCAGATCGCGATTTTGGCACCACAAAGCGAAGCAGTTTTGATCTCGGAAACACACTGAGTATGCTCACCAAAATTCGTGCAATTCTGAGACTGCAAACGGAGGAGTGTCGACGGCACCCTAGATGAAGCGATGACCTGCTCTGATACCAATTGTTGGAGTTAGACGTCTACGGAAGCACACGAACAGCACAAGGAAGAAGAAGAAGCTTGGAGCACAACACACAAGACTGAACGTATTACTAGAGAATGTACAAAGATAAGTAGCCCATTAGGGCAATAGGCGTATATACAAGCCGAGGGAAAAAAACCTCCTAAAGAGGGAAAAAAGTGCCCCGATGGTCCTAGTGTGTTCACACACATCACTACCTAAATATATCAACATATGTCAGGGATACTTCATTGAGCTTTATTAGATTTATCTACTGAGAGTGATGGCACATTTGTTCCTTGCTAGGTCACTCATTTGCAGACATTAGATTTTTCCTTATGTACTGATCTTTATATATTGCACTTGTTGTATTCTTGTTTTTTAGGTCATTCTTGCACATTCCTTTTTATGTAATAGAAGAAGAAGAAGAAGAAGAACATCATTCTTCCTTGCCTCAATCTGTGTGTGTGCTTCTCCTTGAGAGTGGGAGTGTGTGTGTGAGCTCTCTCCCTTATCTCCTTCCTCGTGACAGGTGCGTGCTGACTTGTGCATAAAAATGCGTACACAAGCCTTGAGTGGATCTTCCTACTTCATGTTACTTGTCAATGACTATAGCAAGAAGATGTGGATGTACTTCCTCTAAAATAAGGCTCAAGATTTTGGTAAGCTTAAAGAATGGATTTATCTTTTTGAAACTAAAATAAGGAAGAAGATGAAGAAATCCAAGATAGATGGCAGTGGTGAAAATGAATCAAGCATCAACTCACAGTGGCACATATCCCACAATAGAATGGTGTTGTAGAACATCGGAATCAAACCATCATGGAGATGGCAAGGTGCATGTTGAAAGGAAAGGGTTTGCCTAAATCAATTTTGAGCAGAGGCTTTCAACATTGTTGTCTACATCTTGAATCAAAGCTACACTATGACACTTAATGGAAAGAATCCACAAGAGGCCTACGTTGGTAAAAAAATCCATCTCTTTCCTATTTCAAAGTATTTAGAAGTGAATATTATGTACATGTTCTAGATAGGGAGGGAAACAAGCTTCAACCAAAAAGCATCAAATGTATCTTCGGTAAAATGAAAATAAGAAGGCTTATAAGCTTTATGACCATGAGGCCAAGAAGATCATGGCAAGTCACAATGTGGTGTTTAAGGAGGAGCAACCACACACAATGGAGGAGGAAAAGAGAGCTTCCACTTTTTCATCAAGCAAAGGGGCAATCCACTATGAACCTGGGCCAAGAGCTATCCTTTGTACACAAGAAAAGGAAGCATCATCTTCACATGATGAGTTTGAAAATCACAAACCCATCCTCACCCAAGAGGAGAAGCCATTGTCATGTTGGGTGACGCAACCTATGAGTATGCAAACCACATCCTACAGTCACTAGAACAAGTTGTAGATGGACTGAGGCAATCACAAAAAATAGAGGAACATAGACAGGCAAACACCCATATTGTAAACACAGCCTTCATGGCTAAGATCATTCAAGAACAAGCAAAGGAATCAACCATTGTGGAAGAGGAATTGCACAATCTAAATTGGAGGGTTGCCATGCAAACATAATACAATAATATCATGACTAGAAAAATTCACATTACCAAAGTGAGCATGCAAAAGCTTTGCATCTGAGATAGCTTGAGAATCTTAAGCTTCACATTCTGAATCATTCATAGATCTTGCATAGATAATGAGCTTATATAACCCATGACATAAAGTGCAAGAAGTAATAATAACATCACCATTTGAGAGATCATTCCAGGAATCAAAGAGGCAGAGGATACAATAGAGGAACTTATGGCTACTCAAGAGGAAGGTTCGACAATTATCATGGCAACTACAACAACTACAATCATTCAAACTATCAAGGAGGCTACAAAGGAAGGAGAGACTTCAATAACTACACAGAAGACTCAAACAAAGAGGATTAATTATTGATCATGAACATGGCTATGCCACAAGGTAAATCTGATGAGCATGTTTTCTACATAGATTCAGGTTGTTCAAATCATGTGGCAGGAAATGTGGCACTCCTATTAGATTTAAAAGATCCAAGGAATAAGCATGAGGTACAAACAAGAGATGACACAAGACATCCTATGGAGAAAATAGGCAATGTCAAAGCAGCTGATGGAAACATCAACCTACTCAGTAAGGTACTCTATGTCCCTACCATTACAAAGAATTTGATAAGTGTTGGGCAGATAGTAGAGAAAGGGTTGCAAGTTAGGATCACAAAAGCAGGAGCATTTGTTGAAGATCCAATTCAAGGATTCAGAAGAATTGCAAAAGGTGAAAAGACAGGTAGATTGTTCACATTTGAATTACAAGACACTAGAAACATTGATCTCTTTAATTATGGTAGTCAGACACTCACAGAATTGGAAGTATGGCACAAAAGGTTAGCACATATTGGTGAAAGGTCATTAAAGCAAATTTGCAGGGACCAAAGTGTACTTGGACTCCCTAATTTGTTAAAACAACATATGATTTATAAGTGTAGTGCATGTCAATTTGGAAAGTCTCACATGTTACCATTCATGAAGAAAGGTTATATGCATGGAGATCTCTTGGAGTTGGTTCATACAGATGTATGGGGACCTAGCAAGGAAGCTTCAATATCTGGATCAAGGTATTATGTCTCCTTTATTGATGATTGCAGCAGATGGACTATCCTATTCTTTATGAAACACAAAGATGAAGTTTTTTCATGTTTCAAAAGTTATTTGGCTCTTGTGGAGAATCAAATAGGTAAATCACTAAAAAGGCTAAGGTCAGATGGAGGGGGAGAATACTTCTCCCATGAGTTTGATTCTTTTCTTCAAGAAAGAGAAATCAAAAGAGAGGTAACTACAAGGTACACTCCTGAGAAAAATGGAGTGGCAGAAAGGAGGAATAGGACAATTGTCGAAGCTGCACGGTCCATGTTAAATGAAAAGCATTTGCCTAATTATCTATGGGCTGAGGCTGTATCTCCAGCCACTTACTTGATTAACAGGTTTCCTTCAAAATCCCTTGATGGGATGACTCCATATGAGGCTTGGAATGGAAGAAGACCAAGCTTAGATCATTGTAAGATTTTTGGATGTATTGCTTTTGCTCATGTTCCTTCACAGGTTAGAGGCAAGATGGATCCAAAGGCAGAAAGGTGTGTATTTATTGGATATGACAACAATCAAAAGGGCTACAGGTTATACAACCCTACCAACAAAGGATTCTTGGTAAGCAGAGATGTAGTTTTTTATGAAAACAATTCATGGTATGAAGATTCATGCAGGAAGGTCAATTTACCATATGATCTTGAAGAAGATTTTCCAAAGCTTGGTAGAGAACAACCAAAGATTGAAGAACAAGACACCTCGGAGGATGATGAAGAATCTTAGATGGAAAAGATCAAAGCATGGAAGTCTAAAGGTAAAGCAAAATTGCAGGAACTTGGACATGAGGCAGAATCATCACATCATGCCTAAGAAGATCTATGAGGGAAAAGAAAAAACCAGAAAGGTATGGGTTTGACACGTCATTAGTAACTAAACATTCTATCTACATAGCACAGGACATAAACCAAGAGGAGCCATCATCATTTGAAGAGGCCAAAGCAAAAACAGAATGGAAGCATGCAATGAAGGAAGAGATTGAAGCACTTGAGGAAAACGACACTTGGGATTTGGTGCCCAAGACTTCATCCATGAAGGTAATAGGCTCAAGATGGGTCTATAAACTCAAGAAGAATTCTGATGGTTCCATTAACAGGTATAAGGCAAGGCTTGTAGCAAAAGGCTTTGCACAAACTCAGGGAATTGATTATGAGGAGACCTTCTCTCCTGTGGCAAAGATGCCTACTATTAGGGTTTTGCTTGGTATTGCCTCTTCCAAGACTTGGAAGATACTTCAACTAGATGTAAAGAATGCATTCTTGAATGGTTGGATAACAGAAGAGGTATATATGGCACAACCACCTAGTTTTGAGAACCAAATTTATCTTGATTATGTGTGTAAACTTAACAAAGCATTGTATGGTCTCAAGCAAGCCCCAAGAGCTTGGAATTTCAGACTTGTTTCATTCTTGCAAGACAAAGGCTTTCAACCAAGCAAGGCAGATCCTTCACTCTTTATCAAAAAGAGTAACTCTGAGGTCATCTACTAATGTGTATATGTAGATGATATTATATTGACAAGAAATGATGCAGATGGTATGAAGAGGATCAAAGATCAGATGAAAGAAGAGTTCAAGATAAGTGATTTGGGTTCACTTACCTACTTCCTAGGTTTGGAAGTTTTCTACAAAGATCATGGTTTGTTTCTCACTCAAAGAAAGTACATTAAGGACATGTTGGCAAAATTCAAGATGCAAGATTGTAAGATTGCAGGTACTCCAATGGAGGTCAATCACAAATTGAGCTCACATGAAGGTGAACTCATATAGGACATCACATCATACCAAAGTCTAGTGGGTAGTCTCAACTATGCCACATTGACAAGAGTAGACATATGTTACAATATGAGTGTGCTAAGTCAATTTATGCACACACCAAGGAAACCACATATGGATGTTGCCAAAAGGATTCTCAAGTATCTCAAAGGAACCATAAATGAAGGACTTTATTATCCTTATGTATCTGATTTAGGTTTGAAGCTATTTTCTGATGCAGATTAGGCTAGCTCCAAAGAAGATAGAAGGAGCACTTCAGGTTATCTTACCTTTGCAGGTTCAAAGCTTATTTCATGGTCATCCAAGAAGCAACCCACAATTGCTCTCTCTTCTACTGAAGCTGAATACAGAGGTCTTGCCATAGCTACTGAGGAAGCTATGTGGATGAAGACATTATTCAAAGATCTTGGAGTGGAGTTTGGAACTCCAACTATTTATGGTGACAATATGAGTTCTATTATTTTGGCTGCTAATCCTATTTTTCATGCAAGGACTAAACATATTGAAGTTCATTATCACTATGTAAGAGAGAAGGTTCTAAGCAAAGAGATTCAAATATCATATGTGTCCACTCATCAACAATGTGCAGATATTCTAACCAAAACATTGGATGGTACAAAGCTATGCAAATTCAAGGCTATGATTGGTTTGCAGTTAATCTTGGAAGATTGAAGACCTCAAGCATACTTGTCTTGAGGGGGAGTTGTTGGAGAAAGTCTATGAAAAGCCTAAGTATTGGCTTGAGTCCCAAAAAGTCATAGAAGAAGCCTTAAAATGAAGACAATGTAAAGTTCACTTGTGAACTACCTCTTGTAACTTTTTGAAGAGTTTACTTAATGTAAAAGTGAAAGAATCTTAAGTGGTTGAGTCCACTTGATCAAAAAGGGAAAGAGGAGCCACGAATTCGTGATTTGTGGTAGATAGAGAATCAAATCAATCACTAATTGATTGGAGAGTGATTGAGGGAAGTTAGCCTCCCAAACTCAACTATAAATAGATGGCAGCTTTAGTCGTGGTTAGAGAGACCTATGTGAAGACCTCCAAGAGCTGAGCTTTATGCCATATCAAGGTGTGATTACAAGGCACACATATGTATCAGTAAGTCCATTGTATTGTACAAGCAATATACTTTCATTTTCATGATCATTTGAGTTCATATTTCCATGTTCTTGTGAAGTGTACTACTCACTGCCATATCTCTCAATTTCGCAGTCAGATTGTAGAGATGGTTTCTCTGAGCTTGGTGCATAATTTTCAGTGATTTAACTCGGTAAAGTTAGCTCTATAAGTTTACTATATGCTCACCAATTTCCATTTCATTTGGGTGTTTCAATCTTAATGTTCAGTTGAAGTCAACACTATCTGTGCATTTTCACTTCTCTATCAGGTACCCGACTCTTTTACTCGTCTTGTCAGAGCTCTTTCTCCGTGTGTACATATCTAAATTCAATGATTTAAAGCTTGTTGAATTTAGCATACTGCCTAGTATAACCATACAAATTTTCATAATCGTGGGATTCTTAAATCCGGAGTTATGTTCATGTTTTTGCTCACTGGTCTCAAACTATAGGAGCCCCTGAAAAGCGGGATAATGTCATCACTTGTTAAACATCATTCTCAGTGTGTGGTTCATTATTTTTTATGAGATTACTCTTGAAAGTTAGCTCTTTATATAGTCTAGACTTCCCCAAGAGGAATTAAACTAATTGCTATTGTGCTCAGAGAATTATGCAAAACACTGGACAGGTGTATGAACCAAAATAGCAAGTTCTTCACCTCTGAGCTAACTCCAACTTATCTGTTTTGATCTATCTTTTTGAGAGTGATCTTCCAAGGTACATAGGATGTATAATACATCCATTGGCAAGCTAAAAGGGCCCACCATATACTCTTGGAGTTCATTTGGCTGGTGTGGATCAAGGATTTTGCAACACCTCTTCATCTTCAAGCACATACCTATCCATCTCTTCACAACCAAGTCTATCAATGAAAATTTGATGAAACACGTCTTCTGTACTGAATGTAAAAAGTTGTTGATATATTTAGGTAGTGATGTGTGTGAACACTCTAGGACCGCCGGGGCACTTTTTTCCCTCTTTAGGAGGTTTTTTTCCCCCAGCTTGTATATACGCCTATTGCCCTAATGGGCTACTTATCTTTGTACATTCTCTAGTAATACATTCAGTATTGTGTGTTTGTGCTCCAAGCTTCTTCTTCTTCCTTGTGTTGTTCACGTGCTTCCGCAGACGTCTATCTCCAACAATTGGTATCAGAGGAGGTCGTTGCTTCTTCTAGGGCGTCGTCGACACTCCTCCGTTTGCAGTCTCAGATTCGCACGAAATTTGGTGAGCATACTCAGGGTGTTTCCGAATGCACTATCGCAGCGCTTGTGCACACTATTTCGTCCTTTTGTGCCAAAGGTATATACCAGTTTTTGTTCGCTAGTTTAAGCGTCTCAAAGTCTGCTACAGGTCTAGCAGAACTCGTCTGGGCAGTTCTGTTCAACTTTTCGAGATACAGTCAATTTTCTGCATCAAGGTATTTCAGTCACCGACCATGGCTGAAAGCAGTGATGTATTCCGTATGTTGGCTGTTGAGGATAAGTTGGATGGTACCAACTACCCATTATGGGCTTATATTATGCGACATGTACTGGTTGCAAAAGGATTGTGGAATATTGTGCAGGGTGTTGAAAGACGTCCTGTTACACCTGTAACGACAGGTACTGCAAATACAGGTGTTGGAGCTGATGAAGATGGTGTCGAAGATGATATTCCGCAGATTCCTGTTCGTGCTGCTGTTTCTGTTGCACCTACTGCAGAGCAGATTCGTTGGGATGGCAGAGATGCCCAGGCACATGCATTGATAGCTTTGTCTATCAAACATGCCATTATTCCTCACATTCGCTCTTGCAGAACAGCAAAGGATGCTTGGGATACACTTACCACTTTGTACCAGGCTAGGAATGAGGCTCGTGTTGCTTACCTCCGAAAACAGTTGGAGAGTGAGCACATGAATGAAGGTGATTCTATGGACAGTTTTCTTACAAAAATCAAAGACCTGAAGGAACAATTGATTTCTGCTGATGAGGTTATACCAGATAGCTCACTTGTGTAGACCGTTCTGAATGGTCTTCCTGATTCATATCAGAGTTTTGCCTCTACTCTTCGGTTGATGATGAAAGGCAATCCGAATGCCTTGTCATTTGAGGAATTAGTCTCTGTTCTGTTGCAGGAAGATTAGTCCAGGCAGAACAGGTCCATTATGCGTGTTGCAGATCAAGCTTTCCTGGCTAGTCAGAAGGGCAAAGGAAAATGGAGCTCTTCTACTAGTAAGCAGAAATCTGCAAATGCTGCACAATCGAAGAACTAGGATAAAGATGAGAAGAAATCAGAAAAGCAGAAATTGTTCTGCAAACACTGTAAAGGAAATGATCATATTATAAAGAACTGTCCAAAACTGGCCGCTAAAGAGGCAAAGAAGAAAGAGGCTGGAATGGTTGTTGCAGAGGCCTCTACACCAAAAATAGAGTCTGCAAATCTTGTGCAGGAAGAAGAATGGGTGTTTACTACTGTCTGCAGTTTTGACCCATCTTCTCATAATCAGTGCATGTCTGCAGTAGACTCAGATGTTTGGTACTTTGATAGTGGGGCGACCAAACATATTACCTCGCAGCACAGTTTATTCTCTTCACTCGAGCCTGCCCCTACAGGGAATACTGTCACATGCACCAATAACTCCTCTTATCCTGTTATGGGAGTTGGTAAGATCATTCTGACTACTGCTGATGGTAGTTCTTTCACTTTGTTAGATGCTTTATTTGTGCCAGGGATCAAAAAGAACCTGTTATCAGTTTCTGCATTAGCCAAGATTGGCTTGCTTGTGAAATTCGTTGATGACTAGTGTACAGTCCATGATCTCTCAAATGGCGATGTGATTATTGCTTCTGGCATTTTATGTCGTGGGCTGTATAAGCTCATAGACTATGAAAGATCTGTGAATGATTCGGCATGTGCAGTTCATGATTCTCAGGCTATGTCAGATGCAAAGCTTTGGCATGCACGCTTTGGTCATCTGAATTTTGCTAGTTTGTTACGCCTGCAGAAATCTGAAATGGTGTCCTCTTTGCCCAAACTTGAGGCACCTGGAAAACATGTTTGTGAAGGCTGTATTTTGGGCAAAATGCAGCGTTCTTCCTTTCCAAAAGATGGTTCAGTTCGGGCTACGCAGAAATTGCAGCTTGTACATAGTGATGTCTGTGGTCCTATGCAGACACCCTCTTTTGGAAATTACCTTTACTTCGTGACTTTCATTGATGATTTTTCCAGGCATGCATGGGTATATCCACTCAAAGCAAAGTCCGAAGTGTTCATGTGCTTCAAAAAGTTTTTGGTTTTGGCTGAAAATCTGTCAGCATGTAAAATGGGCACTCTCCGTTCTGATCGAGGGGGGTAATATATGTCTTCAGATTTTAATGCATTTCTGGCTGAACGTGGGATAAAACACCAGTGTACAGTGCCGTATACACCTCAACAGAATGGAGTTGCTAAACGAAAGAACAGGTCACTCATGGAGATGGCGAGGTGCATGGTCAATATTCAGGCTTTACCACATAGTTTCTGGCTTGAGGCTGTCATGTGTGCAGCATATGTACTGAACAGGTGTCCCACTAAAGCATTGCAGTCTATCACTCCATATGAGACTTGCCATGACCGCAAGCCATCTGTTGCTCATCTGCGTGTTTTTGGTTGTTTGGCATATGCATTAGTGCCTGAACAACATCGCAGAAAATTGCATGATAAGGCAGTAAAATGTATTTTTGTTGGGTACAGTTCTGAAAGTAAAGGCTATCGTCTGTATCATCCACAGACTAAACGCATTCTGGTTAGCCGTGATGTTGTCTTTGTGGAAGATGCTATTCAGCCATTGCTTTCATGTACTAAGGAGACATCTGTTAGCTCCAAAGACATGTATGATACTTTGATGCCTCTTTTTACAGGTGGACAGGCTAGTGCTGGTCCTAATGAGGCAACGTCTCAGCCTTTGCAGGGTTCATATGATGATGCAGATCATTCCATTTCTGATGCAGATTTACATGATGCACTTGTTGATGAGAGAGCTGATATTGAGCAGGCAAAAACTATGCCAAAATGGCTGGTGCAGACTTTGTGTGATAGCAAATTAGATGCACCTTTGTCATATCGTACCCGTTCAGGCTCTCATAGTGCCTCCTTTGCATCAGATTGCTATGTTATGGCTGCATCTAGTCTCTGTGATGAGAATGAGCCTGTTTCTTTTGATGAAGCACAAAATTCAGAAAATTGGATGGCTGCTATGCAATCTGAATATGATGCTATAATGAAGAATGGTACATGGTCTTTATGTGACTTGCCTCCTGGCAAGAAGGCCATTGGCACTAAGTGGGTATACAAGCTGAAGCGTAAACCTGATGGTACAGTTGGCAGGTATAAGGCTAGGCTTGTTGCAAAGGGTTATGCACAGGAAAAAGGCATTGATTTTGATGAGACCTTTGCACCTACATGCCGTATGACTACTGTTCAGAGCATTTGTGCACTTGCAGCCCATCATGGTTGGAATGTACATCAGTTGGACATTAAAACAGCATTTCTGAATGGTGACTTGCATGAAGAAGTGTATGTTTTTCAGCCCCGTGGCTTTGTGCAGAAAGGGCATGAAAACCAGGTTTGCAGGTTAAAGAAGGCATTATATGGTTTAAAACAAGCACCACGTGCTTGGTATGAGAAGATACATGCCTATCTGATTGCACATGGTTTTGAGAACAGTCCAACTGAAAGCACCTTATATGTTAAACGTGCTAATGATGTGCTTCTGATCATTGTTGTCTATGTTGATGACATGCTGCTCACTGGTCCTATTGAGACACATATTGCTGATTTTAAGGCTGATTTGTATGCCTCATTTGAGATGTCTGATTTGGGGCATTTGCATCACTATTTGGGCATTCAGTTTATGCACGTTGATGGTGGAATGGCTTTGTGTCAAACGAAATATATTGACACATTATTGCAGCATTTTGGCCTTGAAGACTGTAAGCCTATTGCCACTCCTATGGAGACAGGTTTACGATTGAGTCTTCATGATGCTGGAGATGCATTTGATGCTGTTCTCTATCAGCAGGCTGTTGGATGCTTGATTTACTTATGCATTACTCGGCCGGATATTCAGTTTGCTGTCTCACAGATGAGCAGGTTTATGCATTGCCCAGGAGTCACGCATTGGAAAGCAGTTAAGTGCATCTTTCGCTACTTGAGTGGTACTCGACTACTTGGGTTGTTTTATCCCAAGGGGGGATCACTACCGCCAGATTTGCATGCTTTTTCTAACTCAGATTGGGCTGGTTGCTATGACACTCGTGTGTCCACCAATGGTTTTTGCTTCATGCTTGGTAGCTCATGTATATCTTGGTTGAGCAAGAAGCAGCCTACTGTGGCCACTTCCACTTGTGAGGCTGAGTATAGGGCAGCTTTCACAGCGACTGTTGAGTGTGTGTGGCTCAGACGCCTTATGGCTGATTTGGGTGTTGGCCAGTCTTCTGCCACCACCATCTTCACTGACAGTCAGAGCGCATTGGCAGTTGCGAGGAACCCTGTGTTCCATGCTCGCACTAAGCACATTGAGGTGCACTATCACTATGTCAGGGAGAGGTTCTCTGCTGGGGAGATCAGCTTGGCATATGTGCCCACGCAGGAGAACATTGCAGACCTTTTCACGAAGGCTCTGCCTAGGGAGAAGTTTGAAGCTTTCCGCAAAGCTTTGGGCTTACTTCCTTTTGTGGAGTGATTTCCACATAGCTTGGCACTTCCTTATACATGAGTGCCAGATCCTTGTTCACGACATCACTCCCAGGGGGGATTTGTTGATTTATTTAGGTAGTGATGTGTGTGAACACTCTAGGACCACCGAGGCACTTTTTTCCCTCTTTAGGAGGTTTTTTTCCCCCGGCTTGTATATACGCCTATTGCCCTAATGGGCTACTTATCTTTGTACATTCTCTAGTAATACATTCAGTATTGTGTGTTTGTGCTCCAAGCTTCTTCTTCTTCCTTGTGTTGTTCGCGTGCTTCCGCAGACGTCTATCTCCAACAAAAGTGGGGGCATATTGGCACTTTGAGTCAAGTATACTTTGGTATTTGTTAGAGCACAGATCATTCCACTGAAGGGTGTTCTTACAACAAGAAAACACAAAGCAGGTTGTCAGTAAATGTAGTAGTGTAGGAGGTTGGGGAACCTTTGACCAGTTATGTTCTACCACATCTACATAATCGACACTATTAGTCATACTCTTCCTTTCACCCTTAGAATTAGGGAAATTATGGTATCCCATGCAAGAATCAAGGCATACTAAATTCAAATAATCAAGCTATACCCATGCATTGTCACTTTTGTGGTGAGCTAGGCCATATACAAAGACATTGTAAGGATGCTCAAGAATATGATAAGTGAAATAAAGAATGGTTAAACTTGATGATAAATATAGTGGTGATTACACCATTGAAGCAGAGACTGGTACTATACAACTAGATCTAAAAGAATGCTACAACCAATAGTGGTTTTCTTTGAACTAGGATTTAAATAGAAAGTGTGTGTGTATATGTATGTGTTTATGTATGTGTGTATGTATGTCTGCATGTATGTATGTATGTATGTATGTGTATATGTATGTATGTATGCATGTATGTATGCATGTATGTATGTATGTATGTATGTATGAATGAATGTATGTATGTATGAATGTATGTATGTATGTATGAATGTATGTATGTATGAATGTATGTATGTATGTATGAATGAATGTATGTATGTATGTATGTATGTATGTATATATGTATGTATGTATGTATGTATGTATGTATGTATGTATGTATGTATGTATTTGTGTATTTGTGTGTGTGTATGTCTGCATGTATGTATGTATGTATGTTTGTATGTATGTGTGTATATGTATGTGTGCATTACAATGCACGATGCTGAAAGTAGTCAAATGGGCCCAAGATGAAGCTCCAATCTCTTTCACACCCATTCGTATCACTAGTGGAGTTCCCAATTCACAACTAATGTGATCCCTCTAATAGTATCAAGTACAAAACCTCCATCTGATTATTTAATGTTTGCTAATGCATGGGACATTCTCACCAAAGCACAGGTTTCCCTACCATTAGGCCACTTACTCACCTTGGTTGTTAGCGCCCAACAATAGTTCCAAAAACATGTGTCTTTTGACAACATTCTAGAACCCTCAACTGCAGCAATTCATCCAGACCCTGATTTGACAGTTGATCTGTTAATCCCCTCATCACCATCTGGTATAAGAATCATCGAACTTCGAAGCTATTGATTAATGGTGGTTCTAGCATGAACATAGAAACCACTACGTTATGCAAGAAGTTAGGATGGAATCCTATTGATTCGATCAAGTTTTTTGTGTGAATGGCTAATCAATCACAAGTTCATCTAATGGGACTAGTTCAAAACATTTCTATTACAGTTGGAGGAGTAGTTTTCCACATGACCTTTTTTGTCTTAAATCTACCGGAATCCATTCTAGATTGCAATATACTTGTTGGACATCCATGGTTAAAGGAAGCTAAGGTCTTGCAAGGTTGGTGCTCCCATGAGCTTATTTGTAAATTTAACCACCACAGATATATAGTGCACCTAGATGAGTTTTTTCATGCTTGCCCATATGTGGCTGAGTTGGTGAACATGTTAGATTGTCTTTGATGAAGAAATTGCTTTTTTAGCAGAAAATCAAGATCTTGTATCTATTGGGATTGTTGATTTGCAACATATCTTGGATCAGTGGTCACCTACAACCTGCTATGTCTATCCAAGTGTAGCTTAAGTGAATAGTTCTCTAGTGCTAGAGCCACTAGTTGAGGACCTGTCAACATTCCCTTCTAAACTATTTAGGGGGTAGATGATAGTTCAAGGAGGCAATCCTATGTTCGAGAAGATCAACTCTTATATTGTAATCTAGGTGATTCTTCTACTCCTAAGCTGATTAAAGTCAATGTTACCCTAGAGGACCCATTTCATCAAGATTTACTAGCACTATTAACAGAATTCACTAATATCTTTGCTTATGATTACAAGAACATGAAGGGATCAAACACCAAGATTTATCAACATTGTGTCTTGTTAAAACCAACTTCTTACCCTAGTCGAGTTATTGCATGAATCCTAACTATGTTAAACAAGTCAAACAAGAAATTGATGGCTTACTCCATGTTGATTTCATCTTGCCAATGGAAAATGCCAAATGGACTTCCCCCATTGTGATCATATATAAGAAGAACAAACAATTACGTGTCTACGTTGATTACAAAAAGCTTAATGCTGCCATCGTTAAGGACCCCTTTCCTTTGCCATTTCTAGATAGCATGATCGACCAAGTAGCTGTTCATGAAACTTACTCCTTCCTTGATTGTTATGGTGGCTATAATCAATTTCAAATGGCTAAGCAAGACATTCCCAAAACCGCTTTCATTACTAATTGGGTTGTCTATGGTTGTATGGTTATGTGATTCAACTTATAAAGTGCCCCAAGTACCTTCCAGTGTTGTATGAAGTAATATCTTCTCTTTGTATCTTACTAGCTTTATGTGCTTTTTCCTTGATGATTTTTTAGTTTCTGGTGATAAAATCGAGTATTTAAACCATCTCCAACTATGTTTCCTTAAATTTCATGAATATCAATTGTGCCTTAACTTAGATAAGTCCATATTTTTTGTTTCTTGTGGCAAATTTCCTAGCCATATTATTTTTCGCCAAGGTATCGAAGTTGATCTTGACAAGGTTTGGGATATTCTAGAATCCTCACCATTGAAATCCCCAAAAGACATCTTTCACTTATTGGGACAAGCACATTGGCATGGTCGCCATCTACATTGGCTTACCCATCTTACCATTCCACTTACCCGCCTCACCACCATGGCCCTGTGCGATTTCTAGTGGATGAATGAATGTCGAACTAGTTTTACATGCCTTAAACAACTCTTAAGGCATGCACCTATTCTCCCAACACCCTAGTGGGATCTTCCCTTCCATGTGTTTGTGGATGCCTCTAATATCACCATTGGGAGTGTTCTCATGTAGGTGTTTGATAAATGGTACATGTGTTTATTATGATATTCATCATCTGGCCCCTACTAAGTGGAACTATTCTATTATGAAACATAAATGTTTAGGTATCATTTATTATTAAGAAATGTTTCCATTATCTTTTAGATAGGAAATTTTACTTTTCATGTGGATCACTCAGCCTTATATATCTGGTATGCCAACAAAATTTTGGATCACTTTGCTCATTAGGTTTTACTACTACAAGAATTTGAATATGATTCATCTATAGTCCTAGTCCCTCTCATGCAGTTGTTGACTTTGCTTCAAACTTCTCCCTAGGTAGAGCCTTTGTTAAAAGGTCTGCAACGTTCTCTTATGTGGGCAAATATGTTAAACTAATCTCTCTAGCAAAGAACCTCTCCCTGACATAATGATAGTGCACCTCAATGTGCTTAGTGCAAGCATGGAACATAGAGTTCCTGGAAACTGCCAATGCACTCTCACTATTAGTAAAGATGGTGGTGGCAAAAGACTGACCAACTCCCAAATCATCCATAAGGTTTCTGAGCCACACACACTCAATTGTCGCTGTGAAAGTTGCCCTATACTCAGCCTCACAACTAGAAGTGGCCATAGTATGCTACTTCTTGCTCAACCAAGGTATGCATGAGCTACCAAGCATTAAGCAAAAACCATTGGGGGACACACAGGTGTCATAGCAATCGACTCAATTAGAGTCAAAAAAACATGTAAATTTTTTGGTAGTGATCCCCCCTTGGGATAAAACAATCCAGGTAGCCGGTACCACTCAATTAATGAAAGATGCACTTAACCACCTGCCAATGCTTGACACCTAGGCAATGCATAAACCTGCTCAACAATGCGACAACAAACTGAATATCTGGTTGAATAATGCATAAGTAAATCAAGCATCCAATAGCGTGCTAATAGAGAACAATATCACATGCATCTCCAGCATCATGAAGAATCAATCGTAAACCTATTTCCATAGGAGTGACAATAGGTTTGTCGTTTTCAAGGCCAAAATGCTGCAATAATGTATAAATATATTTTGTTTGACACAAATCTATTCTGCCATCAACTTGCATAAATTGAATGCCCAAATAATGATGCAAATGTTGTTACCGTTAGTGTCCCTATGAAAAGCCAAATGGCCATCGGACAATTTTGTATATGTTCTTCAATAAAATATATAGTGGCCTGGCTAGCCACAGACTCTAAGTTCGAACGCATTTGTAACATCTAAGAAGTCTATATTCTTGCTCCCTATGTTTTTCTACGCATTCTGCAACCTCTATGCAGAGTACCGTGTGCAACACTTGGAGCTCAGTTTTCTAATATGAGGATATTGTTTTGGAGTTCTCAAGAAGGAGAGCACACTGTGCTGCACCCCCATTGAAATACTTCACTGGTATTAGAGCATTTCGACACAAAAGCTTTGTTTGTTTTGTGTAACCAAAGCAAGCACCTACCCACCCACCCAAGGCTTTCAACGAAGGCCGCAACCAAGGCATAGACCTTGGCATACCTTGTCATTTGAGTCACCAAAGTCATCTTTGGTGCCGTTGGCTGCATGCGAGGGAGGACCTCAATGATTAAGGAAGATGGAGGTTCCGAGTACTTCCCGGGAGGTCACCCATCCCAGTACTGTTCCCCCCAAAGCTTGCTTAACCGTGGCAATCTCTTTCCAATAAGCTACACTCTTGTGGTGCTTAAAGAAGGGGAAAGACAGGTTGACATTATCTTCAACAAGGTTTGGGTCCCCAAAGCTTGATTCTTTGTTTTCTAGTCCTATTTTTGAAGCATTTTTGGGTTTTTTTGGAGTCATTTTGGAGTTCTTCTATGCATAGTTCTCTTCAAAGAGGTCCAATAACATCAAGAAGAGTGTTTTTTGTATTTTTCTAACAAAAAATGTTCACCTTTTGGGTTGTGTTTTTAGCCACACTAGTTAATCTATAGGTTTCTTGAAAGGTTTTAGTTTTGGTGGGAGCAGCCACTGTAAGTCTATGCAGGTTTTATGAGCCTAAAGAATAGAGTTGATAGACACTTGCAGGTGTTGTTGGCTAGCATTTGGGCAGTAAATTCAACCTTTTAATGCCTTTTTACTACATATATTGAGCACATACACACTATGTATGCTTCTGGATACCGCTTATGTATGTCCATGTGGTCATTGATATAGAAGTTATGTTTTTGCATAAAGCCTTTTACGTTTGATAAAGAGGGTTGTGGTGAGGTTTTCTTAACTAGGAGACAACCAGATGTCGGGGTCTCTTTGGTGATGCGGGTGGAAGACTTACCCAGCCTCGCCATAAGAAATGTATGATAGTTGTTTGTAGGTGCTTGATAAGCTTAGTTGGTTTTTTCAGGTAACTGCTTATATGCAGTGGAGTTAGTGATTCACTATGCAAGTAAACATATCGGTACTTGCAGTTTCATGAGATTTTGACACTAATCATATGCTAATTTTTTAGAGGATACTCTGACAAAATTTTTCCAGATTTTTGGTTTTGTCAACTATACAGTGGTCGATTTACTTCTTGATACACTTATTGGTGTGACCACATTTATTATCACATCATCCTTTTGGTTGGTCATTACTATTCATTAACTCATTTTTCTGGGAAGACTCTTGAATTCTCTCCTAGGGTCATCCTTCTTTGAGCCTTAATGGGGTTTGGACTCGTCTAGCTCCATTATCATTCTATTCAATTCTCTACCATCATGGCATCAGAGGTCTCAGGCACATCTGGTGAATCAGGGTCTAATGCCAATGTTTCAAGGAGCTATAACTTGCAGGGTAAAGACCATTTTGAGATCCAAAAATTTGATGGCACAAACTTTTCTCTATAGAAGAATCAGATTAAAGATGTGTTGATTCAAAGGAGGCAATGAAAGCCAGTAAATGGAATCTCAAAGAAGCCTGCTGACATGGATGAAGATGATTGGGATGAGTTAGATGAAATGGCTAGGTCTACCATTCGATTGCACCTATCAAATAATGTCTACTTTATAATATTAGACTGTGAAAGTGCAGAGGAGCTTTAGAAGAAGTTATGCAATAAAAGAGACAACATCAAATAAAGTTTATATGATGAGAAAGTTATATGACTTTTGCATGAAGGACACAAATAGTGTTGCTTCTCATCTAAATGAGTTTGATGCTATATTCTCCTAGTTACATGCTCAAAAATGGATATGGATAATGAAATGAAAGAAGTCTTGTTGTTATGCACCTTGCCATCATCATGGGATATGTTTTGCATAGCTATTAGCAATAGTGCACTAGGTGGTAGACTGGTCTATGATGACATATGTGGAGCACTCTTGAGTGAGGAGATTCGTAGAAAATCGATGATTGGCGCTCAAAGTGGAGATGCATATAAAGTGAGGAGATTCGTAGAAAATCGATGATTGGCGCTCAAATTGGCGCTCAAAGTGGAGATACCAAGGAAAGAATTAGCAACATGGCAGGAGCAAGAACAAGGAAAAGAATGGTCAATGGAATAAGAGTAGAAGTAAATCAAGGAAGAGGGATATTGAATGCCATTATTGTCATAAGAAAGGACACATGACGAAAGATTTTTATGCATTAAAGAATGCTAAAGGTAAAGGAAATAATATGTTGATGGGCATGTTAAATAGCTACCTGCACCATCTACTTCAACAATGAAGATTGAAGAAATTAATGCTATTTCTTATGATGTTAATGTGTTGACACTTGATGATGTGCCAAATGAGGCTCTTATGGCTCATTTTCTTTCCCACATGTGGTTGCTAGATTTTGGTGCTTCTTTCCATGTGACACCACACAGAAAATGGTTCTCTAATTATGCAACAAAGTCTCTTGGTACTGTGAGACTTGGTGACTCTTACTAGTGTGACATTGTGGGGATTGGAGATGTGATTTTGAATTTCATTAATGGTTCAGAATTTACTATGCATAATGTATGACATGTACCTCAGTTATCACGCAGTTTGATGTCATTTGGTCAACTTGATGACCCTGGTTACAAGGTGGTCTTCTATGCTCAATCCTTTTGCATATCAAAGGGCAATATGGTTATTGCAAAAGGAAGAAAAGTTGGCTCACTTTATCCTTTATTTGTATCACAGAAAGAACACTTGTTAGCTGTTATTGAATAGCCCATGGCTTGTATTTGGCATGGCTGTTTGGGCCATATATCACGTATTGGAATGGAAAATATTTCTAGTTTTGGCTACTTACCTATGTTATCTTTCTTTGATTTGTCATTTTGTGAGCATTGTCAATATGGAAAGCAAACTAGGAATGTGCACAAAATGCACATTGACTCTTCAATTCAGCCTTTAGATCTTGTCCGTACAAATGTGTGTGGTCCTATGCCCACAAGGTCATTAGGGGTTTCTCTTTATTTCATCACTTTCATAAATGATGCTACTAGAAAAATCTAGGTATATCTTATCAAAGCAAAGGATGAGGTATGCCCTACTTTCAGAAAATGGATTGCTTCAGTTGAGATTGAAAAAGGAACTAAGCTTAAGGCTTTATGTTCAGATAATGGGGGTGAGTATACCTCACATGAATTCAGCCTTTTTTGTTAGTATAGAGGAATTTGTAGAGAGTTTAGAGCTCCTTATACCCCAGTACAGAATGGTGTAGATGAAAGGATGAATAAAACTATTCAAGATAGAGTAGGTCTTATGCTGGATCATGCAAACCTTTCACAGGGCTTTTGGGTAGAAGCAATATTGAGCGTGATTCACGTGTTTAACCTTTCACCTAGTATTGCCAAAGGTCTGAAAGTGGCACAAGAGTTATGGATAGGGAAGCCACCATATATTGATAATTTTTGAGTTTTTGGTTGTGAAGTATATATTTAGATACCCAAGAATCTTAGACAAATGTTGGACCATAAGTCAAAGAGATGCATTTTTCTTGGATATGGTCGAGAAGGACAATTTGGATATTGCTTATGGGATCCTAAAACACGATGAGTAATCAAAAGTAGTGATGTCATTTTCAATGAGTCTAAAATGCATAAATAGCCCATTAAGGAGATTGAAGTGAAAAGAGTGGTGTTTAAGGATACTAGTCCTCTAGTTAGCATGCATAATAAAGGGCAGGAAAGATTTACCATGTAAATGGGTATATAAGCTGAAATTTACATGAAATAATGCTTCTCCAAAGAATAAAGCACGGCTTGTTGCAAAGGGTTTTAAGCAACAACATGGTGTTGATTTTGAGGAAATCTTCTCTCCAGTGGTCAAGATGACTACCCTGCACATGTTGCTTGGATTCGTTGCAATGGAGGACTTAGAGCTAATCCAAATGGATGTGGAGACTGCTTTCTTGCATGGAGATCTTACACATGAGATCTATATGGAACAAGTAGAGGGTTATGTAGTTCTTGGCAAAGAAAGTCTATTTTGTAACCTCAAGAAGAGCTTATATGGGCTTAAACAATCCCCTAGACAATGGTACCAAATTTCTTATGCTTTTATGAAGTCTCAATGCTATTCTCGAAGCAATGAGGATCATTGTCTCTACACAAAGAGATGCTCAGATGGTAGCTTGATATGCTTGATACTTTATGTTGATGATATGTTGATTGCTGGGAAGTCCTCTCATGGCTTGTCAATTCTCAAAAAGAAGTTGAATTAGACATTTGATATGAAGGATTTGGGGCATGCCAAACATATTCTTAGCATGCACATTAATCATGATAGGAGTAAGAGATGCATATATCTGTCTCAAAGTGAGTATGTATCCAAAGTACTTCACAGGTTCAATATGTAGGGTGGAAACTCATTGAGTACACCTTTACCCACATATGTGAAACTAAGCAAGGATGATTGCCCCAAATCAGATGAGGAAAAGGAATTCATGACCAAAATTCCTTATCAATCTACTCTTGGTAGTCTCATGTATGCTATGAGACGAGACATTGCATTTGTAGTGGGAGATGTGAGCAGCTATATGTCTAATCTTGGCAAGAAACATTGGGAAGCGTTCAAGATGATTTTGAGATATCTGAGTGGCACTAAGGACAAGTTTCTATGCTTAGGTAGATAGAAAGTATCCATCATTGGTTACACAAATTTTGACTATGTTGGTTGTGTAGACAATTGTAAGTCCACATTAGGGTACATTTTTCCTTTTGCTGGAGGTGTTATCTCTTGGAGATCTTGTCTTCAAGGATGTATAGTTGTTTCCACCACAGAAGAAGAGTATGTTGCAGCAAGTGAGGCATGTAAGGAAGCATTAATGGCTTTCTCTTCTTGCTTATGATATGGGTCTACCTCAGCATGTACCTCATTTGCTCAGTGATAGTCAGATTGCCATTGCTTTGGCTAAGAATCTGGTCTATCATGCAGAGACCAAGCACATTGAGGTGAGTTATCACTTCATTAGAGATTGCTTAGCCACTGAGCATATTATTCTTGAGAAGGTTCATACTCGATATAATGCTATACATGCTTTGACTAAAGCTCTACCACATGATAGCTATCAAAATTATTGTCACTTGATGGGGGTTACGTGATTCATGATCTTACACAGTCACTTGTATACTTTGTAACATGCCCATTAGGTGGGAGATATAGTTTGTATAGTTAAACTCAGGTATTCTTTATCATTCTTCATTTTTCTCCCATAGTTACTTTGGCTATATTGGCCTTTAGTGGGAGATTGTTACTCTTGGTCTCCATGTGAAAGGCCAAGTGGCCATCGGACACTTTTGTATATGTTCCCTAATAAAACATATAGTGGCCTAGTCAGCCACAAACTCTAAGTTCGACTACATTTGTAACATCTAAGAATTCTGTGTTCGGGCTTCCTATGTACTGGGTCTTTTCTACGTATTCTACAGCCTTTGTGCGGAGTACCATGTGAGGCACTTGAAGCTCATTTTCTACTGTGAGGATATCGTCATGGAGCTCTCGAGAAGGAGAGTGCACTGTGGTGCACCACCTCAAAATACTTCAAATGCCCCAAATCTGACATCTCAAATGAGGCATGCAAATTAGCCTTAAAATCAACAATATGCTTCTCATTAGGACCAGTGAGCAGTGTGTCATCAACATAGACAACAATGATTAGAAGCACATCATTTGCATGACTAACATATAAGGTGCTCTCAGTTGGACTATTCTCAAAACCATGTGCAATCAAGGTCAACACCCTGCACGATATCCCATAGTCCTTTTGCAACCAATACATATGCACCATATACGACCATTATGGGTAATTGGCACCTATTGATATATTTAGGTAGTGATGTCTGTGAACATACTAGGACCATCGGCACTTTTTTCCCTCTTTAGGAAGTTTTTCTTTCGTGAATTGTATATACACCTATAACCCTAACATGTCACTTATCTTTGTACATTCTAGTGGTAATACATTCAATATTGTGCCTTGTGCTCCAAGCCTCTTCTTCTTCCATGTGCTATTCGTATGCTTTCGTAAACCTCAAACTCCAACAATTGGTATCAGAGCAGGTCGCCACTTCATCTAGGGCATCATCGACACCCCTCTGATCACAGTCTTAGAATCACATGAAATTTGGTGAGCATACTGAAGGTGATTAGGAGTTCAAAACAGGTTTGCTATGTGGTTCCGAAATTGCCATGTGAGCTTGTTTCGACCTCTGAATGCACTATTGCAGTGCTTATGTAGGTATTTTTTTCTTTTTGTGCCAAAGATATATACAGGTTTTGATTCTCTAGTATAGGCGTCTTGAAGTTGCTACATGTTTAGCAGAACTTGACGGGGTGGTTCTATTCAACTTTTTGAGATACACTCATTTTTCTACATAAGGGTATTTTAGTTAGTGGCCATGGATGAAAGCAGTGATGCATTCAGGATGTTGGCTGTTGAGGATAAGTTGGATGGTCCAATTATCCATTATGGGCTTATATGATGTGTCATGTGTTGGTTGCAAAAGGATTGTGGAATATTGCGTAGGGTGTTGAAGAATGTCCTATTACATGTGCAAACACAATTGTTGAAGGTGATACAGATGGCATTGAAGATGGCGATATTCTTCATGTTCCTGTTCGTGTTGCGGTTCTTGTTGCACCTATTCCATAGCAAATTTGTTGGGATGGAAGAGACTGTTAGACCATGATCCACAGGGATCATGACATTGATCCATAGGGATCAGTCCATGTGTGTGAGGGACAAGAGCCAGCTAGCCAAGGTTCCAAGATCAGGGGATACCCTAAGGTATTCAGTAGTAATTTGAATAAGTGTTGCATGATGTACACATGGTGGCACTAGAATATTCTAGATCATTGCTATTTTTAGAAAACAAGAGGGTATATATGGATGGGCAGAGAGTCACACGCACATCATTCAAGTTTTTTTGCTCACAATTGGTATCAGAGCATGATTTGATTTTTGGCCATCATATTTTTTGGAGTCGTTTGTGTTTTCTGCACTGTCATTTTCATCGTCATGTTGGGGCATTTTTTGGAGCTTTTCGTGATGGTCCACACGTTCATTCTCTGCAGGAGTTGGCATAAAAAGGTTAGTAGGGAGCCCATGTGACCCCCCTACCTCAGAAGTACATTGACGCTGCCACATGCTCATGTGCTCAAAAAGGCCTGTGCAGCTACTCTGACAGAAGCCCAGATTCCCTGACGCACGCTCCCATGTCACTCGAGGACAAAGAGAGGGGGAGACATAGAGAGTGCTTCCCCTTTCCTTTTGAGTTGGAAGATAATGAAGACTCCACCTTCTATATAAAGGCATGTAATTCGAATTTTGCAACCCATGTGGGATTACTTCTATGCTACGCATGCATTTGTCTGTTGAGGGACTAGTATTGTGCGATGCATGAGTTCTTGTTTGCAAGGACAGGTAAGTATTTTCTTGCAAGTTTCATGAGAATGGAAAGAGAAATTTGTCAGGGTGTGTAATCCCCTTCGGTCTAGTTGTAGTTAGATTGTGCCTATTGACAATGTTATTGCAGAAATTGCTTTTCGATTACTTGGTATAATTTTTTCGATTTTCAACATTACGTTTTTATGCTGTCGAAATTTCTAGAAATTAGTATGCATATCCATTAAAGAATACAAAACATACTAAAATTTTCTTGTTTTACCATTTTTATTTTAGCAAAGGCTTGTGATTTGTTTCTTTTTTGTTGCCACTTACTTATTTAGGCATACATAAAACGTACTATTTGAAAATCACAAAAAAATATAAAACCAAAAAATAGCAAAAACATAAATTGACCTATCCTAGTATGGCCTCAGGACCATCGTCCCCTTCTGGGAGAGATACACTCATGGAAGAGCAACCTGCAAATCCATGCAGACAGAGAGTAATACGATTATCAATTAGAAAGCACACTTCGTAATATCTTAATACACGTCAGTGGGTCCAAGAAAGAGGAAGATGTGCTAGAGCTTAACTTGCTAGGGATGGAGGAAGATGCTCCATGAGCATCAAACTCGAGAAGTCCCTAGAGATAACATTCTAGTCAAAGAGGCCAGATGGCAGCTTAAGGATCTTAAGTCGCCTAGATATCATGGTTTTACTAGTGCTAGGACTACTGATGCTATTGAGTAGTGGCTCAGCAAGTGGGAGCATTGCTTCTACTTGTGTCATATCGTGGATGATAGACATAAGATTTAGTAGGCCATGTATAACCTTATGGACGTCACCCATAGGTGGTGGTGCAAGATTGAACAAGATAAGAAAGAGCCCACGACTTGGAATTAGTTCAAGATCTTGTTCTATAATAATTCCGTACACCACCTAATGAGAGATCTAAAGCACTAGTCACATGGTTCTTCATCAGTCAGAAGAATCAAACAGTTCGGGAGTACTCAGATAAGTATAGAGAGGTACTTCTTAAAGTGTCTGATACTATCATAGAGTTTCTCCAGGTCTACAAGTTCATCTTGGGACTTAGGGAAACTATTCAAGATTCGGCGAGGAAGGAGAGATGCCAGTCCTTGCCACAGCCATGGAGATGGTTGTAGTCTATGAGGATGGCCATAAGGCCATAGGCTTCCTAGGCCAGAGGTCCTCATGGCCTAAGGTAATTCGATCCTTCCACACACCTACTCCTGGCTCAATCAGTGCACAACCTTCTAGAGAGACTAAGTAGGTGCATATGATCAAGGAAGTTGCAGGAGGTAAAAGAAAAGTGTCTATCTGGCTGAGAGGGCTTATAATAAGTTGATACTTACCCCTCAGCAGAAAGAGAAGGCAATGAAACAAGGATTGTGTTGTGGATGTTTAGGGCAGCACCTATTCAAGGAATTTCCTGAGAAAAAGAAGATAGCAGCCACCATATTCATAAATCCCACTCAAGCCAAGAGTGATAATGATGAGGACTTTGGAGATCCCCCATCATGGTTATCATGATGGTCACAAAGAAGGTCTTGATAGTGCCAGACACTGTGCTTTCACCAGTGGCACAGAAAGGATATTAGTTTCCTGACACAAAACTCTTTGTCATGAGGGGACATGTGATAGCATAGCCTGTCAAGGTACTCTTTGACACTAGCTTGACACATAACTTAATTAGTTCCCTCCTAGTCAAGTGGTTACACTAGACATTGTGTCGTTAGAGTATACCTACATAGTAGAGTTAGTTGATGGGAAGGGAACTGATACATGGGATTGATGAGTTGTTGATCTACCTATTCAGATCCAGTCTTATGAGGATAGATTGGATTTTGAGATAGTGAGACTAGCATGTTTCGATGTAGTCCTTAGTAAGAAGTGGCATGCAAGGAAGAGACTAGTCATTGACTTTGCTTCGCATGTTTATCGATTTGAGCATGAGGGGAGGTGACTACTGATCTGTGGAGAGCCACATCTCCAAGAAACATGATTGGTAAACAGTACCAAGCTGTTTAAGATTGATTTTTAAGTACATATATTTTCTTTATTTTGTGCATTCATTGTGTATTATGATGGATTCATGCAGTCATGGAGACTCTAGTTGGAATGCTCCAACACTTTCAACAAAAGTGAGAGCATAATTGCAAGAGTTGTTCTTGAAAGAATTACCTTCTGGTTTTCCTCCTTGCAAGAACATAGAGCATAGAATCGAATTGGTATCGGAAGCGAGCCCGACTGCTCAACCACCATTTAAGTAATCCATTAAGGTTCTAGGCATATATAGAAGCCAGGGGAAAAACCTCCTAAAGAGGGAAAAAAGTGCCCGACGGTCCTAGTGTCTTCACCCACATCACTATCAAAACATATCAACACCATGAAGTTCATTCAATGTTGGCCCTTGCTCATTCTCATCCCATTGGTGTTCATTTTTCCACCGAATTAACTTATAAAAAGCCATTATAGAGTGGTTTGTAGTGGCCTACCATGCAATATGACACTCATCAGTATGTTCATACATGTGATCCTTTCCAATGGACTAGCCAACCTCTTTCATCTATCCATTTCCCTCGATTACCCAAGAGGCCCTTAGAACCTTTTCAAAAGTGGGGTCTTTATTTCATCGGTCCCATTACCCCTCTAGCTATTGCCACCAGTAATTGCTACATCTTAACCTCTATCGATTATGCTACATGAAGTGGAAGCTTGGGTGCTTGGGTAGTGAAATTTGTAATGGCTTAGGTGGTTGCACACTTCTTGAATCACGATGTTTTCCCTCGTTTTAGTCTACCTTTGGAAATTATTTTTTATCATGGCACACATTTTGCTAATGACTTAATTGTCACCCTTGCTGCCTACTTCCAGATTGCCCATAAGTTTAGTACCCTTTACTAACCTCAGTTGATGGTTTAGCTGAAAGCACTAACAAAACCTTGTTAACAATGCTAAAGAAATTTATTGCTGAATGTTTGGAAAGATGGGATCAAATGCATCTTGATGTCCTATGGGCATATAGTACTACCTATAAAGTTGCCACTAGATGTATACCCTTTAAATTAGCCTATGGCTTGGAGGCCATCACATCCATGGAGGTTGTTGTTCCCAATTTACGAGTTTCCATTGAGCACGAACTTCTCCCAAAATATTCTCTTTATTCTCGATTGGACAATCTACACACCCTAGAGGAACAACATTTTGAAAGTTTTTTCCTTATGTAGGAACTCCAAATTGTGAAGAGGTGGATAGGTATGTGCTTGAAGATGAAGAGGTGTTGCAAAATCCTTGATCTACACCAACCAAATGAACTCCATAAGTATATGGTGGGCCCTTTTAGCTTTCCAATGGATGTATTAGAAACCCTATGTACCTTGGAAGATCACTCTCAAAAAGATAGATCAAAACAGATAAGTTGGAGTTAGCTCAGAGGTGAAAACTTGCTATTCTTGGTTCATACACCTGTCCAGTGTTTTACATAATTCTCTGAGCACAGCAGCAATTAGCTTAATTCCTCTTGGGGAAGTCTAGTTAACTTAAAGAGCTAACTTTCAAGAGTAATTTCATAAAAAATAATGAACCACACACTGAGAATGAGTTTTAACAATTGATGACATCATCCCGATTTTTACGGGCTGCTACAGTTTGAGACCACTGAGCAGAACAATCAACATAACTCAAAATGTAAGAATCCAATGATTATGAAAATTTGTATCGTTATACTAGACAGTAAGCTGAATCCAACAAGCTTTAAATAATTGAATTTGGATGAGTAACCACTGAGAAACACCTCTGACAAGATGAGTGAAAATGTCGGGTACCTGACAGAGAAGTGAAGATGAACAGACCCTCTTGACTTCAAATGAACATAATTGAAGACTGCAACATCCAAATGACATGAAACTTTGTGAGCCTATAGTAGACTTATAGAGCTAACTTTACCAAGTTAAATCATTGAAAATGATGCACCAAGCTCAGAGAAAACATCTCTGCAAGTTGACTGAGAAAACTAAGAGATATGGTAGTGAGTAGTACACTTCACAAGAACATGGAAATATGAACCCAAATGATAATGAAAATGAAAGTATATTGCTTGTAAAATACAATGGACTTACTGATACATATGTGTGCCTTGTAATCACACCTTGATATGGCATAAAGCGCAGCTCTTGGAGGTCTTCACATATGTCTCTCTAACCACGACTAAAACTGCCATCTATTTATAGTTGAGTTTGGGGGGCTAACTTCCCTCAATCACTCTCCAATCAATCAATGATTGATTTGATTCTCTACCTACCACAAATCACGAATTCGTGGCTCCTCTTTCCATTCTTGATCAAGTGGACTCAACCACTTAAGATTCTTTCACTTTTACATTAAGTAAACTCTTCAAAAGTTACAAGAGGTAGTTCACAAGTGAACTTTACATAGTCTTCATTTTAAGGCTTTTTCTATGACTTTGTGAGACTCAAGCCAATACTTAGGCTTGTCATAGACTTGCTCCAACACAAATTTATCAAGCCCGCACTCATGAATGTTTTCTAAAAATGCCGATCTTCATTGAAGGATGTGTAGTGTTATTTTATAACTCAAAGGTAGATCGTGTTGCAAGAAAATTTAGAGTCTGATGGTTTGTTCGTTATCAAATTTTAGGTCACTTGGGTCGAGCCACCTTCTCCCTTCAAACTTTAATCAGTGAACCATTATGGCTTATAGGTAACATTTCCAAATTATGGCCCTATTATAGCTCCTTGAATTCTTAATGCCATGTATCTGCATAGGACATACTGGCACCACCCATGACTGCATGCATGGTACTCCACCTATCATATGATTTTTTGTATTATGATTCCCTCCCATTGCATTACTTCCTCTGCTCTAATCATTTTCATCCTTCATTGTATTCATGTATCCTCTATGTAGTTGCATGTTTTCTTGTTATTTTGCATTTTCTTGCCTTATTCTCCATGGAAGTATTAGCTCTATTGAATCATTGCCAACTGTTATGGATGATGACATAACTTCCTATCTTCACTCGTAGGTGAATACATCCATTTGCTTTGATGCAATGGGAAGCCATTGTGCCTCACCCAAAAGCTTTGGCCATCACTCATGCCATTGTAGAGTGCCCAATCTTGAATGTCATTTTTCACATGACTATTAATGGTGTTCCTCATGTTGATATATTTAGGTAGTGATGTGTGTGAACACTCTAGGACCGCCGGGGCACTTTTTTCCCTCTTTAGGAGGTTTTTTTCCCCCGGCTTGTATATACACCTATTGCCCTAATGGGCTACTTATCTTTGTACATTCTCTAGTAATATATTCAGTCTTGTGTGTTGTGCTCCAAGCTTCTTCTTCTTCCTTGTGTTGTTCGCGTGCTTCCGCAGACGTCTAACTCCAACAATTGGTATCAGAGCAGGTCGTTGCTTCTTCTAGGGCGCCGTCGACACTCCTCCGTTTGCAGTATCAGATTCGCACAAAATTTGGTGAGCATACTCAGGGTGTTTCCGAGATCAAAACAGCTTCGTTGTGTGGTGCCAAAATCGCGATCTGAGCTCGTTTCGGCCTCCGAACGCACTATCGCAGTGCTTGTGCAGGCTATTTCGTCCTTTTGTGTCAAAGGTATATACCAGTTTCTGTTCGCCAGTTTAAGGGTCTCGAAGTCTGCTACAGGTCTAGCAGAACTCGTCTGGGCAGTTCTGTTCAACTTTTTGAGATACAGTCAATTTTCTACATCAAGGTATTTTAGTCACCGGCCATGGCTGAAAGCAGTGATGTATTCCGTATGTTGGCTGTTGAGGATAAGTTGGATGGTACCAACTACCCATTATGGGCTTATATGATGCGACATGTACTGGTTGCAAAAGGATTGTGGAACATTGTGCAGGGTGTTGAAAGACGTCCTGTTACACCTGTAACGACAGGTACTGCAAATACAGGTGTTGGAGCTGATGAAGATGGTGTCGAAGATGATATTCCGCAGATTCCTATTCGTGCTGTTGTTTCTGTTGCACCTACTGTAGAGCAGATTCGTTGGGATGGCAGAGATGCCCAGGCACATGCATTGATAGCTTTGTCTGTCAAACGTGCCATTATTCCTCACATTCGCTCTTGCAGAACAGCAAAGGATGCTTGGGATACACTTACCACTTTGTACCAGGCTAGGAATGAGGCTCGTGTTGCTTACCTCCGAAAACAGTTGGAGAGTGAGCACATGAATGAAGGTGATTCGATGGACACTTTTCTTACAAAGATCAAAGACCTCAAGGAACAATTGATTTCTGTTGATGAGGTTATACCAGATAGCTCACTTGTGCAGACCGTTCTGAATGGCCTTCCTGATTCATATCAGAGTTTTGTCTCTACTCTTCGATTGATGATGAAAGGCAATCCGAATGCCTTGTCATTTGAGGAATTAGTCTCTGTTCTGTTGCAGGAAGATCAGTCCAGGCAGAACAGGTCCATTATGCGTGTTGCAGATCAAGCTTTCCTGGCTAGTCAGAAGGGCAAAGGAAAATGGAGCTCTTATACTAGTAAGCAGAAATCTACAAATGCTGCACAATCGAAGAACCAGGATAAAGATGAGAAGAAATCAGAAAAGCAAAAATTGTTCTGCAAGTACTGTAAAGGAAATGATCATATTATAAAGAACTGTCCAAAACTGGCTGCTAAAGAGGCAAAGAAGAAAGAGGCTGGAATGGTTGTTGCAGAGGCCTCTTCACCAAAAACAGAGTCTGCAAATCTTGTGCAGGAAGAAGAATGGGTGTTTACTACTGTCTGCAGTTTTGACCCATCTTCTCATGATCAGTGCATGTCTGCAGTAGACTCAGATGTTTGGTACTTTGACAGTGGGGCGACCAAACATATTACCTCGCAGCGCAGTTTCTTCTCTTCACTCGAGCCTGCCCCTACAGGGAATACTGTCACATGCGCCAATAACTCCTCTTATCCTGTTATGGGAGTTGGTAAGATCATTCTGACTACTGCTGATGGTAGTTCTTTCACTTTGTCAGATGCTTTATTTGTGCCAGGGATAAAAAAGAACCTGTTATCAGTTTCTGCATTAGCCAAGATTGGCTTGGTTGTGAAATTCGTTGATGACAGGTGTACGGTCCATGATCTCTCAAATGGCGATGTGATTATTGCTTCTGGCATTTTATCTCGTGGGCTGTATAAGCTCATAGACTATGAAAGATCTGTGAATGATTCGGCATGTGCAGTTCATGATTCTCAGGCTATGTCAGATGCAAAGCTTTGGCACGCACGCTTTGGTCATCTGAATTTTGCTAGTTTGTTACGCCTGCAGAAATCTGAAATGGTGTCCTCTTTGCCCAAACTTGAGGCACCTGGAAAACATGTTTGTGAAGGCTGTATTTTTGGCAAAATGCAGCGTTCTTCCTTTCCAAAAGATGGTTCAGTTCGGGCTATGCAGAAATTGCAGCTTGTACATAGTGATGTCTGTGGTCCTATGCAGACACCCTCTTTTGGAAATTACCTTTACTTCGTGACTTTCATTGATGATTTTTCCAGGCATGCATGGGTATATCCACTCAAAGCAAAGTCCGAAGTGTTCATGTGCTTCAAACAGTTTTTGGTTTTGGCTGAAAATCTGTCAGCATGTAAAATGGGCACCCTCCATTTTGATCGAGGGGGGGATTATATGTCTTCAGATTTTAATGCATTTCTGGCTGAACGTGGGATAAAACACCAGTGTACAATGCTCAACAGAATGGAGTTGCTGAACGAAAGAACAGGTCACTCATGGAGATGGCGAGGTGCATGGTCAAAAGTCAGGCTTTACCACATAGTTTCTGGCTTGAGGCTGTCATGTGTGCAGCATATGTACTGAACAGGTGTCCCACCAAAGCGTTGCAGTCTATCACTCCATATGAGGCTTGGCATGACCGCAAGCCATCTGTTGCTCATCTGCGTGTTTTTGGTTGTTTGGCATATGCATTAGTGCCTGAACAACATCGCAGAAAATTGGATGATAAGGCAGTAAAATGTATTTTTGTTGGGTACAGTTCTGAAAGTAAAGGCTATCGTCTGTATCATCCACAGACTAGACGCATTCTGGTTAGCCGTGATGTTGTCTTTGTGGAAGATGCTATTCAGCCATTGCTTTCATGTACTAAGGAGACATCTGTTAGTTCCAAAGACATGTATGATACTTTGATGCCTCTTTTTACAGGTGGACAGGCTAGCGCTGGTCCTAATGAGGCAACTTCTCAGCCTTTGTAGGTTTCATATGATGATGCAGATCATTCCATTTCTGATGCAGATTTACATGATGCACTTGTTGATGAGAGAGCTGATATTGAACAGGCAAAAACTATGCCAAAATGGCTGGTGCAGACTTTGCGTGACAGCAAATTAGATGCACCTTTGTCATATCTTACTCGTTCAGGCTCTCATAGTACCTCCTTTGCATCAGATTGCTATGCTATGGCTGCATCTAGTCTCTGTGATGAGAATGAGCCTGTTTCTTTTGATGAAGCACAAAATTCAGAAAATTGGATGGCTGCTATGCAATCTGAATATGATGCTATAATGAAGAATGGTACATGGTCTTTATGTGACTTGCCTCCTGGCAAGAAGGCCATTGGCACTAAGTGGGTATACAAGCTGAAGCGTAAACCTGATGGTACAGTTGACAGGTATAAGGCTAGGCTTGTTGCAAAGGGTTATGCGCAGGAAAGAGGCATTGATTTTGATGAGACCTTTGCACCTACATGCCGTATGACTACTGTTCGGAGCATTTGTGCACTTGCAGCCCATCATGGTTGGAATGTACATCAGTTGGACATTAAAACAGCATTTCTGAATGGTGACTTGCATGAAGAAGTGTATGTTTTTCAGCCCCGTGGCTTTGTGCAGAAAGGGCATGAAAACCAGGTGTGCAGGTTAAAGAAGGCGTTATATGGTTTAAAGCAAGCACCACGTGCTTGGTATGAGAAAATATATGCCTATCTGATTGCACATGGTTTTGAGAACAGTCCAACTGAAAGCACCTTATATGTTAAGCTAGCTAATGATGTGCTTTTGATCATTGTTGTCTATGTTGATGACATGCTGCTCACTGGTCCTCTTGAGAAGCATATTGCTGATTTCAAGGCTGATTTGCATGCCTCATTTGAGATGTCTGATTTGGGGCATTTGCATCACTATTTGGGCATTCAGTTTATGCAAGTTGATGGTGGAATGGCTTTGTGTCAAACGAAATATATTGACACATTATTGCAGCGTTTTGGCCTTGAAGACTGTAAGCCTATTGCCACTCCTATGGAGACAGGTTTACGATTGAGTCTTCATGATGCTAGAGATGCATTTGATGTTGTTCTCTATCAGCAAGCTATTGGATGCTTGATTTACTTATGCATTACTCGGCCATATATTCAGTTTGCTGTCTCACAGATGAGCAGGTTTATGCATTGCCCAGGAGTCACGCATTGGAAAGCGGTTAAGCGCATCTTTCGCTACTTGAGTGGTACTCGGCTACTTGGGTTGTTTTATCCCAAGGGGGGATCACTACCGCCAGATTTGCATGCTTTTTTTTACTCAGATTGGGCTGGTTGCTATGACACTCGTGTGTCCACCAGTGGTTTTTGCTTCATGCTTGGTAGCTCATGTATATCTTGGTTGAGCAAGAAGCAGCCTACTGTGGCCACTTCCAATTGTGAGGCTGAGTATAGGGCAGCTTTCACAGCGACTATTGAGTGTGTGTGGCTCAGACGCCTTATGGCTGATTTGGGTGTTGGCCAGTCTTCTGCCACCACCATCTTCAGTGACAGTCAGAGCGCATTGGCAGTTGCGAGGAACCCTGTGTTCCATGCTCGCACTAAGCACATTGAGGTGCATTATCACTATGTCAGGGAGAGGTTCTCTGCTGGGGAGATCAGCTTGGCATATGTGCCCACGCAGGAGAACATTGCAGACCTTTTCACGAAGGCTCTGCCTAGGGAGAAGTTTGAAGCTTTCCGCAAAGCTTTGGGCTTACTTCCTTTTGTGGAGTGATTTCCACATAGCTCGGCACTTCCTTATACATGAGTGCCAGCTCCTTGTTCACCGCATCACTCCCAGGGGGGATTTGTTGATATATTTAGGTAGTGATGTGTGTGAACAGTCTAGGACCGCCGGGGCACTTTTTTCCCTCTTTAGGAGGTTTTTTTCCCCTGCCTTGTATATACGCCTATTGCCCTAATGGGCTACTTATCTTTGTACCTTCTCTAGTAATATATTCAGTCTTGTGTGTTGTGCTCCAAGCTTCTTCTTCTTCCTTGTGCTGTTCGCGTGCTTCCGCAGACGTCTAATTCCAACACCTCATTCCATCATCATTCCTATTATCGAACATCGTTTCTTCTTGCTTATGATGGTTAGACCTCTATGGAACCCCTCTCCCCCCAAGCAATGGCTCTTCTCTTTCCCAAGCATAGCTCTAGCAAGTATGTTATTTCAACTCGTCTTGAGCTTAAACATTCAATACTACATTTCCTCATCGTCATCTTTAACATGCAACATAAATCCTATGACATTTTCTAGTGGTTCTATTTATATTTGTCCCAAACTGGCACACTACCAGTTAGTTGGGCGACATTATTATTCTAGAAAATCCATAAGGAGTGTCAATCGATGGTTTGACAGTTGCAAAAGAATACCTCCACTCGTTCGCGTCTCCCATATACTTTTACTATTCTCCTTCCTTGTGAATTCTCTATTAAACTTTGTCTTCCCTTGATTCCTCCTTTTGCCCATATGGCCGCTCCTCCTCTTCCTTTTCAACCCATCCCTTTGCTGTATGAGGAAGCAGATGAAAGTGTAAGTGTATTGTTTTGCTGATCTGGAGATCATCCTCGCAAGTCTATTCCTCTTGATTCTTCTTCCAAGGATTCTACTACCCCTCACATTTCTTGTTATGATGATGTTGGACCTAGTGTTCTGTATGCTACCACAAATGGTGCTAATGAGCCACCACCTTGGTCCCCTCCATATGTCGATGCATTCAAACCAAATCCCAACATCCCTCGTCATACAGTTGTACCTAGTCCTCCTTGCCTATCTTTGCCTCCTAGGGGTATAGTGCCTCATCATTCTTCACCTCATCCCTAGTCTGTTCTTGCCCCTATAGAAACTCACTCTTCTCTTGTGGCTACAATTTTTCATGTGCCACTTGTTGCCCCTTCACAATCAGCTCCCATTCCAGTTCCACCCTCTCTGTCCACGCAAAGAGGTATCTTACGTTGCCTGAACCAGCAAAACAATCTTGGTCCTCTAATGTGTTGGGGATATAAGGATCTGACTTTACCCCTATATTCATATACATATATCATTTATAGAGTATTGCCTCATAGAGATCATTATGTGGGTTTCAAGGCTCCCATGCATGTGTGCACATTTCTCCTCTCCTCTCTCTCTCTCTCTCTCTCTCTCTCTCTCTCTCTCTCTCTCTCTCTCTCTCTCTCTCTCTCTCTCTCTCTCTCTCTCTCTCTCTCTCTCTCTCTCTCTCTCTCTCTCTCTCTCTCTCTCTCTCTCTCTCTCCCCCTTCATCTCCTCTTTTCTCTTCTCGTTCAGCACACCAAAGCCCTTCATTAGTATCAGAGCTTGTTGAAGGCTAGTGTGCAAGGAGCTTCAATGAAAGTTTATGGTACAAGAGATGCATGTACAACTCGGCATCTTTATGACATTTTCTTGGTATTTTGATTATAAACCGAGCTACAAAGCTCAAATTTGCATGATTTAGAGTTTTTTGTGTAGATAACAAGGAGAGATAAAAATTTATAGAAGGACACAAAATCTAGTTTGGAGTTTTAGTCCATCGAAAATTCAAAAAACTCACAGTGATGTAGAAGTCGAATGTACAATCACTTGGATAGCACATCAATTGTTGGCAGTAATTTGAGTTTTAGAGGTCGGATGAAGTGATTCAACTTGCTATGCATAGCTCGATAAACCTTTTAAAAATTTCTAGAAGAAGAGAGGTCAATATTCTAAGTGCTACATTGTTGAAAATACAACATAGAGAGCAATAATGCTGCAAGTGAAGGTAAAATTGATAGCAAATACTTGTTTTGTGTATATCTTGAGCTAGACACGTCCGATTGAGGTGTTCTAAGTATTGTTATGTAGCCAAGAAAGAGAACTTCAATTTTTTTAAAGATTCAAAGACAAATCGTGAATTGTCAGAGAATTAAAAAAATGCAATATACAAACAATTATATTTTTCTTATGCAACCCTAAAGATAATTGGAGATAAAAATTATCTTGAAATCTCTTTTGAGCTCTTGGTTTAGAGCTTCACTGGTGCAAAGATAGCTGGAAGACATTTGCATGAGCACTTGTTCTTTGGTCTTGGTTTCCATTTGACCATGTATGATCACTATTGTAGCTCCTCCGTATGAGGGTAGAGCATGATGTTGTCAAGTGCTTGGCATGTGAGATGGCATTGTCATTTACGGTTTAGGTTTATGACACCACACGTTTGATCATAGTATTGTCAATGGATGTATAGTGGCATTGTGGTCTATATCTCATGTATGCCACTTGAATACATCCTAGCTTGCCAGTTTCACATAATTTATATGAGTTGATTTTGGATCTTGGTAAGTACTTGTATTCTTGTTTTTGTTTAGGTATATGATCCAGTTGGAGCCTGACCTATATATCATTTTATCAACTATGTTGGCTTTGCATTGAGACATATTATCATTGATCATTGTATATGATTGCCACTACAATTCGGCATTACTGGATGGTATATTCCCATATGATTATTTTGATTCAAAGTCCATTTTATAGAGGAGATGTTATCAAAATTTCATCACCTTTTATGCGAGAAGTTTACTCTAGTAGATCCTTTATGCTTGTGTGATAGCTTTGGATCATTGCTTATCTCCATTCACTTGGAATTGGACACATATTAATCGTGAGAGTACACCATCTTGCAAGATTCACTCTTGAGTGGGAGGTATATCATCATTGTATTGGAGTGTATTGCCATCATTTTTCAACATGTGTATTTGACATTATCTTTGATTAGATCAATGATAGGTGATGATAGGTTACTCATTGTTCTTTTGCTACAAGTATCTTTTTTTTATTGCTCAATTTATAGGGGATACTCTGTCAAATTGTTTCCAAGATTCTTTCACATCTACTTGATCAATTTGGAGACTTGGTGAGCAGGATTAATGGCACTGACTTACCAAGATGGAAAGCTCAGATGTGGCATGCAAGGGTTCGTGCAGGACTACATACGTATTTGCATCGTGATGGACAAAGACCTCATGACATGCATGACCAGGTATGGATGGATATGGATGGATATGGATGCATTGGATAGCTCCACTATCTTATTATAGCTTGTAGACTCTATATATGAGTCTACGATGTATGAGGAGATGAGTAGTGCATTATGGCAGATACTACATGATATGTATGCGAGTCCATCGAATCATGTGAGACATAGATCACATCAAAGACTTTGATGTTGGAACTATGGTCGTGAGGGCCATACTCAATGATGTTGCTTCCGGTGGATACCATGATGATGTCAGAGATATGCACGTGATACAGGCCAGGTAGTGGTTTTAGGAGAGTCTATGGCAATTGATTATGATAGTGATGGTGAGATCACTTTCTTCTATGGTTCATCTCAGGATTCCTCTTATTCATTGGATAGCATAAATATGGCTTGGTTGCTTGATGCATTAGCCAATTTTATTTTACTCCATATCATGAGTGGTTTTGTCAATTTCATGTGAGAGTCATGTACGTGTGCACATGCCTGATGTATGGCATAAAACATTGAGGGTGCAGGAGATGTACGCCCTATTCGAGCTAGTGGAGCATCATTGACACTCAGACATGTACATTATGTGCCTTCATTCCCTATGAGCTTGATTTCAGTTAGCCAGTTATAGGAGAGCATATGTTATTTGCAAGCATCATTTTTAGCTATAGTTGGGACAACTTAGGCATGTGAGAGGTGCCAAGATTGGGCATTGGTATCCACTATAGGTACTCCATGTTAGAGACAATCTCATCTCAGTGGGAGCTCAGCCTTATGTGTAGTGTGAGACTCATCATGTCTCATTTTGTTTACCTATAGATAGGTCTATTGACATTCATGATGCACATGTATGGTAGGAATGAGATGCTTAGATAGATGCACATATAGAGAATGTTTTAGATGCTCATGATGCTTTCTCGAGCATGGTTTGGTTGATCATATAGATGTTCATCTGGATCACATTTGGGATGATGATTTGGATGCTTTAAAGCATGATGTGGATGCTCACATAGAGCATTGTGATGATCCTTAGTTAGAGTTCAATCATCGGCTTGACCATGGTGTTGATGTTGTGCAGTTAGCTCATGTGGAGCATGATGATATGCTTAGTGTGGTAGATCAGGATAGCTCTTATGATACACAATGTGTGATAGAGCATATTAGCTCTCATGCTGCACAACTAGATACATCCTTGGTTGATACGATGGCTGATTTGGATGCTGAGAAGTCAATAGTTATGTAGTCATTCTTGGATTCGCTCAGGTTAGATGCTGACACAGACATGTCAAGACATGTTGGTCTTGATGATGGTGCTTTGCATGCCTTGGATACAAGCATGGCTGACATGCTTAGGTTAGCCAATATATCACAGGTTTTGTGAGCATTCGATAGTCTAAGGTACGAGTTGTTATGATCAAGGCTAGACATTGCAGTTGCTATTGGAGCATTTGCACTTGGATTTATCAATCGTTCGATGATTGAAATAGGCATAGAGCAAGTGAGAGCTTTGCAAAAACTTCATTAGTTCTTGCATCAGCCATATGTGAGCTTGACTCTTTTTTATATGAGTCTAGAGTAGTTTGAGGTCTATGGATACACCTTGTTTGAGGTAGTTGGTGTAGGCTAATTGGTATGGGTTGAGATCTAGACTATATCGTATACCTTATTCTTTGTATATTTTTCCACTTATGGTCACATTGACCCTTAAGTGGGAGATTGTTGGGGATGTAAGGGTCATTTGACCTCCTTACCCCTATATATATATATATATATATATATATATATATATATATATATATATATATATATATATATATATATATATATATACATACATACATACATACATACATACATACATACATACATACATACATACATACATACATACATACATACATACATACATACATACATACATACATACATACATACATACATACATACATACATACATACATACATACATACATACATACATACATACATACATACATACATACATACATACATACATACATACATACATACATACATACATACATACATACATACATACATACATACATACATACATACATACATACATACATACATACATACATACATACATACATACATACATACATACATACATACATACATATATATATATATATATATATATATATATATATATATATATATATATATATATATATATATATATATATATATATACATACATACATGCATACATATACATATATATATATACATACACACACACACACACACACATATATATATATATATATATATATATATATATATATATATATATATATATATATATATATATATATATATATATATATATATATATATATATATATAGATATGTATGTATGTATGTATGTATGTATGTATATATATATATATATATATATATATATATATATATATATATATATATATATATATATATATATCCTTTATAGAGT
This sequence comes from Ceratopteris richardii, assembly GCA_020310875.1. NCBI lineage: Eukaryota > Viridiplantae > Streptophyta > Polypodiopsida > Polypodiales > Pteridaceae > Ceratopteris > Ceratopteris richardii. Next base: position 170,087,660 of record CM035416.1, read on the forward strand.
CAATCGCACATTTAATATGCATGAACTAGTAGGCATTGGCTCTTTCGTTGTGCATGCTCATGAAATGATGCCCACCATTTTGATTTTCTTTTGTAGTGATATCAATCCTTGGTGGTGAAAATCCATAATCTCCATGGTCGTGTTCACGCATTGGACGTTGCTTTTTCTAATTATGTTGCTACATGTGAAAGCTTATCACACGTATAATGAGGAACGGTTCCAGACATAATGTTTTAAGGATTTTTTTGAATGGACCACTCAGGAGTGGGAAGATGCACTGTGCTAAGTGCATAATTTGCAAGAGGCCAATGATCGCCATCAGGCAACTATTGTAGAGGTCCTCAAGAAAAATGAAGGCCTTCAGGTATCCCTTAATGACTCTACTTGTCATTTGAAATAGGCCCAACGAAAGTGAGTTGTCTTGAATCGTTGTGTGCAAAATCTATAGTTGAATAATGCTACATTATGTGGGGAACTAACTCATCTCAGCTATATTGTAAAGTCTATAGAATTATTGCAGAAACAGGTTGCTGATAGACTCTCTTCCACTCGTATTGACTTAGTCATTGCTAGCCATATTAGCCGAGATGTTTTGTGGCATAAATTTTATGTCTAGGAAGAAATCCAGGCAGCAACTTACTAGGGCTCAATCTAAGGAGTTGTTATACGACAATCAAGCTCCAAGTTTGCAGGCACTAGAAAGACAAATCAAAAGTGCTTGTGGCATACTTTTGACAAAGTGTGCGAGTGGTCAAAGCTATTGTACTAGATGTGTTGGCATCTGTTGGGAAAGATCAATGAATACCACAAGAAATGAGTTGGTACTACCAAACCCTACTTAGTACCTGCCCTGTTTTACTTTAGAGTTGTGTTGTAGGCCCTCTTAGCTTTAAAATGACACAAATAAAGTACCTATGTACTTTCGAGATGATGCATCAAACAATTTGATCAAAACAGATAACTTTGCAACTAGCTTGTTATCAAAAACTTGCTAATTTGGTCTTGACACCTACTAGATATTATGCTCAGTGCTCATAGTACAGTAGCAATTAGGAAAATTCCTTTTGGGTGAATCAAATTACTTAGAGAGCTAATGATTCCAAGTGAAATCACTCAAAATCATAAACTACACACTGAGCAATCAATTCAACAACTGAAGCCTTACTCCCGACTTTTTAGGAGCTACATAGAGAATGACTAGTGAGCACTTCGACACAAATTTCTCTCAATTCGCTTAATCAAACTTTTTCAAATTTTGATGGCTTGTAGTAGACTTTGAGCTGGTTCCAAAAAGCTATAGAGCTTGAAAAAATATTTTAAAAAGACTGAGATATGAGTATTTAAAGTATACTATTTTGAGTGAACATAGCAGAGATGAAGACTGATGTAATCAATAATGTAATGTATTATGGAACAATGTTATACATGATCATTGGCATGAATGTGATGCCCAATGATGGTGATAAGAATATCTTATAGTGTAAGCCTCTCAACTTCAACAAATGGTCAACAATAGGTTCAGTAATGAGGGCACAATGGGCATGAGATTACAACCTTGTTTTATAATGACTTTTCTAAGTTTGAATTTTGAAATTAAAATAGATGCTCCACCTAAAAGTGGTCCTCTAAGTTAAGAGTGCCTTTACCAATTTAGATTTGTAGCTTTTAATTTTCCAAACTGCACGAGATATTTGGACTTACAGTATTCTCTCAAAAAGTTTATCTTACAAGAAGTAAATGTTCTAGCTTTACAAGCAAGGGTTCATGTGATCCTTCAAACATTTGCACATATCTTCTTCAATGCTTAGCCAAGTGTGAAGGCTTGGCATTTGCACCAACAACTCCCCCTCAAGCCAAAACATCTTGGCTTCCTCTTCTTCACCAATCCTCTTGAATGTCCTGCAATCCAATCATAGCTTTGAACCTGCAAAGTTTAGTGTCATCAACTGCTTTGGTCAATAAATCTGCACATTGCATGTTTGTAGATACATATGCCAATTGAATCTCCTTGCTCAATAGCTTCTCCCTAACATAGTGATAATGAACTTCTATATGCTTGGTTCTTGCATGATAGATAGGATTTGCTGCAAGATGCAAAGAACTTGTATTGTCACCAAAGATCATAGGTGAGTTAGTGTGAAGTCCCAAATCTGAGTAGAGCAACCTAATCCATATGGCTTCTTGAGTAGCGTTGGCTAACCCCTTGTATTCAGCCTCTGTTGAAGATAAAGCAACATTAGGTTGCTTCTTGGAAGACCATGAAATAGGCTTATCACCTGCAAAAGAAAGATAACTAGAAGTACTCCTCCCGTCATCCTTACAACCTGCCCAATCTGCATTTGAGTATAGCTTGATGTGTAGATCTGATGTGTATGGAAAGTATAAACCTTGATTTTGAGTGCCCTTGAGGTACTTCAAAATCCTCTTGGCAGTTTCCAAGTGAGGTGCTCTAGGTTTGTACATGAATTGACTTAATGCACTTACTCCACAAGCAATATCAATCCTTGTCAATTTTGCATAGTTTAGGCTTCATACTATGCTTTGATATCCTGCAATGTCTTCAAGCAAATCACCTTCATGAGCACTCAATTTTTGGTTTACCTCCATAGGACTGCTAGCTATCTTGGCATTCTTCAAGTGGAACTTCTTCAACATGTCCTGCACATACTTTCTTTGAGTAATATAAATTCTAGAATTTGTGTAGACCAATTCAAGTCCAAAAAAATACTTCAAAAACCCTAGGTCATTGATTTTGAACTCTTGCATCATTAGGTTCTTGATTTGTTTTATGCCATTGGTACACTACCTGTAAGTATGATATCATCAACATACATACATAGGTATATCACCTCTAAATTACTTCTCTTGACAAACAGATAAGTATCTGCTTTGCTCATCATAAATCTTTGATCTTGAAGGTATGTAATCAACCTATGATTCCATGCCCTAGGTGCCTGCTTCAATCCATAAAGAGATTTCTTTAGTTCGCACACATAATTTACCTTGCTTGGGTCTTCATAACCAAGGGGTTGAGCCATGTAAACCTCCTCTGAAATCCAGCCATTAAGGAAGGCCTTTTTCACATCCAATTGGTACATATTCCAATTCCTTGATGTAGCCACACTTACCAATACTCTGATCGTTGGCATTTTGGCCATAGGTCAGAAAGTTTCTTCATAATCAACTCCTTGGGTTTGTGCAAAACCCTTAGCCACAAGTCTAGCTTTATACTTGTTTATGGATCCATCTGAGTTTCTCTTGATTTTGTAAATCCATCTAGAACCAATTACCTTCATTGATGCCTTCTTTGGTATTAGCTCTCAAGTATCATTCTCCTTGAGTGCTTCTATTTCTTCATCCATAGCTTCCTTCCATTCTTCCTTGGTTTTTGCCTCTTCATATTGAGTAGGTTCTTCAAATGATGAATCCTTAGCAAGATAAATGGAGTGTTTAGTAACTAAAGAAGTGTCATACCCATATCTGATTGGCTTCTTGATCTCCCTTTGTGATCTCCTTAGAGCTTGGTTGGATGATTCAGGTAAGTCTTCCAACCTTTTTATCTTGGCCTTGCCCTTTGATTTCCATGCCTTGAATTCTTCTAGATTGATCATGTCCTCATCATCTGATTTGATGTCTTCAATTTGGCTTGGTTCCTCCTTGGTGAGGCTTGGAAAATCATCTTCCAAGTCATATGGCAACTTGACCTTCCTGCATTCACTTTCAAACCAAGAATCATTCTCATCAAACACAACATCTCTACTAACCATAAAGCCTTTGTTGGATGGATTATAAAACTAGTATCCTTTCTGATTTAAATCATACCCTATGAAGATGCACTTCTCTGACTTAGGGTCTAGCTTACCTCTGATTTGAGACGGAACATGCACATAAGCAACACATCCAAAGATTCTACAATGATCAAGTGATGGCCTTCTACCATGCCATGCTTCATATGGAGTCATCACATCAAGTGATTTGGATGGCAACCTGTTAATAAGATAAGTGGCAGTAGATACACTCTCTGCCCACAAATAGTTAGGTAACTTTTCTTCATTAAGCATTGATCTAGTTGTTTCCACAATCAACCTATTTCTCCTCTCTGCTACCCCATTTTGCTCAGGGGTGTACCTTGTTGTAATATCTCTTTTTATTCCTCTATCCTACAAGAATGCATCAAATTCATTTGAGAAGTACTCATCTCCTCCGTCTGACCTTAGCCTCTTTAGACTCTTTCCTATTTGATTTTCCACAAGTGCAATATACTTCTTAAAGCAACTAAACATTTCATCTTTGTGGTTCATAAAATACAAGATAGTCCACCTACTAAAATCATCAATGAAAGACACATAGTACCTTGAGCCAGAAATTGAAGGGTCCTTGTTTGGTCCCCACACATCTGTGTGGACAAGTCCCAAGTAATCCTCATGCATGTAACCTTTCTTTGACAAGGGTAACCTGTGTGATTTACCAAACTGACATGCACCACATTTATAGATCATATGTTGCTTGGATACATTAGATATCCCAAGCACACATTGATCTCTACATATTTGCTTCAAGGTTCTCTCACCAATGTGCCCTAATCTCTTATGCCAAATATCAAGCTCTGATAATTTTTTATCCTTGTAATTGTAAAGTGCAATATTTCTAGTGTCCTCAAGTTCAAATGTAAATAGTCTACCTGTTTTTTCTCCCTTGGCAATTCTCTTGAATCCATGTTGGGGGTCCTCCACAAAAGCTCCATATTTGTTGAACCTAACCTGTAAACCCTTTTCCACAATCTATCCAATACTCATCAAATTCTTGGTGATTGTAGGTACATAAAGAACCATGCTCAACAGATTTCTATTCCCATCAGAAGTTTTGACATTTCCTACCTTGACCATTGAATGCTTGGTGTCATCACCTATTTGTACTTGGTGCTTTCCCTTGGTTTCCTCAATGTCAGAGAAAAGAGCTACATTGCCTGCTACATGATTTGAACATCTTGATTCAATGTAGAAGAGGTGCTCATCATTCATACCTTGTTTTGATTTCATATTCATAATGAGAAGAGAATCCTCTTGATCCTCTGTGTAATTGTTGAAGCCCTTCTTTGATTTGCAACCTCCTTGATAGTTGTTGTTGTTGTTGTTGTAGTTGTTGTTGTTGTTGTAGCCTTGAGTATGATTGAATCTTCCTCTTGATTGTGAGTAGCCACCTCTTTGATATCCTCTTCCTCTTTGATTCTTGTAGTTCCCATAGTACTCATCTGTTGTGTGATTACACAATCCACATATGTTGCATGGGGAAGAGTTGAAAGGTCTCCCCCTACCTTGCTTACCTCCTTTGCCCCTTCCTCTTGAGTTCCTACCTCTCCCTCCATAGTTAGCTTGAGAAGTAGTACCTTCGTCTTCATTCTTTTTGCTTTTCCCTTTCTCTTTAGACTTTCCTTTATTTGTGTATAGGGCAAAAGAGTTGTTACCTCTTGATGGTTCTCCATTTTTTTTTTGAGCTTGGCTTCATGGGTGAAGAATGGTCCCATGAGTGTGGTAAGATCTAGAATCTGCATATCCATGTAAAGGTCCATAGCAATTGTGAAAGCTTCCCACTTATCATCTGCCTTGATGCCATTGATTACTTGTCTCACTGTTGCTCCTCTTCAATCTCCTCTCCTATGCTTGCCAATTGGTCAGCCACATCTTTGACTTTGGTCACATATTCTGAAACGCTTTGCTTGGGTTGCTTCCTTTGAGTGGTAAACTCAATCCACAATTGATTCTTCCTAGCTCTTGTATTGGAAGAAAAGTATGAAGAAAATGTATCCCAAGTCTCTTGGGATGTTTTACAATTCCTAATGTGTGGAAGAAGGAAGTTAGAAATAGATTTAAGTAGATATGACCTTGCTAAAGCATCTTTGGCACACCATGAGTTGAGTCTTTCAAGCTCCTCTCTTGTAGGTTGTCCTTTGCTTCTAAAAAATGGGCATCTCCTCATCTCCTAATATGTATCCATAGAGACTCCTTCCTTGTAAATATGTCTTCATCCTCAAGGACCATGCTTGGTTATTGTTCCTGGCCAATTTATCAATAAAAGAAGGGAAACCATCTCCCATTTTACCTCAACTTGCTCCGATACCATTGTTGGGAAAGATGGATGAATACCACAAGAATGAGGTGATATTGTCAAACCCTGCTTAGTACCTGCCCTGTTTTACTTCACAGTTATGTTGTAGGTCCTCTTAGCTTGAAAATGACACAAATAAAGTACCTATGTACTTTGGAGATGATGCATCAAACAATTTGATCAAAACAAATAACTTTGCAACTAGCTTGTTATCAAAAACGTGCTAATTTGGTCTTGACACCTGCTGGATATTATGTTCAGTGCTCATAATACAGTAGCAATTAGGAAAATTCCTTTTGGGTGAATCAGATTAGCTTAGAGAGCTAATGATTCCAAGCAAAATCAGTTAAAATGATAAATTACGCACTGAGCAATCAATTTCACAACTGAAGCTTTACCCTCGACTTTTTAGGAGCTACATAGAGAATGATCAGTGAGCACTTCGACACGAATTTCTCTCAATTGGCTGACTCAAACTTCCTCAAATTTTGACAGCTTGTAGTGGACTTTGATTTGGTTCCAACAAGCTATAGAACTTGAAAAGTGGTGGAGGAATGATTGAGATATGAGCATTCAAACTATACTGTTCTGAGTGAACATAGCAAAGATGACGACTGATGTAATCAATAATGTAATGTATTATGGAACAATGTTATACATGATCATTGGCATGAATATGATGACCAATGATGGTGATAAGAATAGTTTATAGTGCAAGCCTCTCAAGTTCAACAAATTATCAACAACAGGTTCAGTAATGAGGGCACAATGGCAGCGAGATTACAACCTCCTTTTATAATGACTTTTCTAAGTTTGAATTTTGAAATTCAAATAGATACTCCTCCTAAAAGTACTCCTCTAAGTTAGGAGTGGCTTTACCAATTTAGATTCATAGCTTTCAGTTCTCCAAACTCCACGAGATATGTGGACTTACAATATTCTCTCAAAAAGTTTATCTTTTACAAGAAGTAAATGGTTTGGCTTTGCAAGCAAGGGTTCATGTGATCCTTCAAACATTTGCACATAGCTTATTCAATGCCTAGCCACGTTTGAAGGCTTGGCATTTGCACCAACAGCATCATCTGATGATGATGACATTTTGAGTTGTCTACTACTTCTTCATACTGTGGAAGAGATTAGTTGAATCTATTGTGGAAGAGATTAGTTGAATCTATTGTGGAAGAGATTAGTTGAATCTATTGTGGAAGAGATTAGTTGAATAATCTTTGGTACATTACTATATACAATTTCATGAGAATAAGTGTATGAGTGTGAATGTTATCTGTTGACATTGTTTATTTTTAATGTCATGGACAAAAGAAACCATCCTGAATCTCAGATTCCATGTGACTTTCTACATTTCTTGATTGGTTGAGAATTTGGGGAAACTAATGCTTCCCTTGTCTTAAGAATGTGGCAAGACCTTAAGATGAATTTTCTACTTGCTAGAGTCTAACATCTAGAGGCCTTGTTGAGATTGTTTGTCTTGTTGTAATCTCATAGTATGAGATCTTGTCCATATTTCTTGTACCTAGTTCATCTCCTTGAAGGGAGTTCTTGAAATCTAGATATCTTGTTTCATACCTACCATCCCAAGTCATGGGATCTCCTATATCATATCTAGTTGAGTTATCCATACCTATTAGTCCCGGGTTTTGGGACTTCTTGTATCAACTACATATTCTTGTATTATTTCCTCTACATGGGTGATCTTTTAATCGAAAGTATGATTCCAAAATCTTGCCTAGTCTAGTCAGAGGGCATAATCTAGTGCTCCCTTGACATTTCAGCAAGACTAGCTTTTATCCAAGCCCACACATCATGGAGAACACATTTGAACAGATTGTGGCATTGCTTGAGATCCTCCAACAATAAGTTGAGGACCTAACTCATCGACAGGCACAAGTCAAGATGGGACATCTAGTACATGTAGGCACACTCATCCGAGAACTACAAGAACGAGTCAGCAATCTTCAAGCAAATCAAGGAAGCATTCAAATGAAACATCATCCTAGTTCATCTTCATGAAGGAACTCAGGATTTGCATGCCAAGAAAGCTTGATGGTGATCCAACAAAGTTCTACGGATTCTTTCAACAAGTCAAATCATACATCTATATGCAACCTAATAGATACCCTGAAGATGCATCCAAGGTCAATTTTATTGGAACCTTGCTCTATGGTCAAGCATTATCATGGTTCACCCCAATCTTGGAGAAGGATATGGTAGCACTTCATGATTGTGAGGGGTTTCTTTGAGAGCTTAGTGCCACATTTGGAGATGTAGACATGAGTCGAGTGGTAGAAAAAAAGCTCCATAAGCTAGGTCAAGGTAACCACCCTACCTCTACCTATGCATCAGAATTTAGTCAATTGATATGCGATCTCACTTGGCACAAAGATTATTTCATAAGCCAATTTAGATGAGGTCTAAGAGATGATGTGAAGGATCTTCTATCATGATGTTAGAGGTTAAGACATTGAATGAATACATCACCCAAGCCATTCAATGTGATAATCGCCTTTTTGAAAGGAAACAAGAAAAAAAAGTAGAAGGAAGAGTTCGCTAATGGAAACCCTATGAGCCCACTCCTAAAGAAGAGTTTATGCATGAACCTATGCAAATAGATGTAGCTAGGTTCCAACATCTAACCCCACAAGAGAAACAGAGAAGGAGCGATAACAAGTTATGCCTCTGTTATGGAAACTGTAGCCATATTGTAGTTGATTCTCCAAAAAAAACAAGAAAAACTCTAGAGTTGCAATCACGCTTGTCGAGCAGGGAAACGAGGAAGTCCAGTTGTAAAGGAGACCATATAGCTGGACCATGATATATGAAAGGGTCTCATAATTCTAGCAACACCCATAGAAACATGTCTTGAGCCTGTCAAGTTCATCATGCCTAAGAAGACCCTTTCCCTTATAGACCTAATAGATTTAGGAGCCTCATCATGTTTCATCAATGAAGGATTGATTAAGAAACATAGGATTCCAATACTTCATAAGAACAAATTAGTGATAGCTGAAGTAGTAGGTGGATGACCTCTAGCATCTGGGAATATTACCATGGAAACCACACCATTAAGAGTACACCTTGGTGACCACGATTCCCATGTATGTTTCAATGTAATATCAAGGCCAACAAATCCTATTATCATTAGAATTACTTGGCTAAACAAACATAATCCAAACATCAATTTGGAGAAGAATAAAATCACTCATCGGGATATCCATAAGAACCCAACATATGTAGGAGCCAAAGCCTTCAAGAATGCAATAAGAAAGGATCCGACATATATGATATATGCCATACTGGCTCAAGAACCCAAGAAAGATGATCCAGTGCAGCTACCCAATCAGTACCAGAGCTTTGAAGATGTTTTTGAAAAAGAAGAATGCAGATATCATCCTAGATCATAGACCTTATGATTGCACCATATAACTTCAAGAGGGAGCACAACCACCCTTTGGACCAATCTACAGACTATCCTAGAGGAGCTTACAAAATTATGCAAGAACATTGATGAGAATCTATCCAAGGGGTTTATCAGACACTCAAAGTCTTTGGCAGGAGCTCCTAATTTATTTGTAAAGAAGAAGGATGGGACTCTCCAAATTTGTGTAGACTATCGTGGGTTGAATAAAGTCACTATAAATTATTAGATACCCTCTACCACTCATATCAGAGCTCTTGAAACACCTTGGAAAAGCAAAGTTCTTCGCGAAGATTGACCTTCAAGGAGCTTACAATCTTGTCTAGATTAGAGAAGGAGACGAATGGAAGACAACATTTCAAATAAGGTATGGGCATTTTGAATATGTAGTTATGCCATTTGGTCTCATAAATGCTCCATCCATCTTTGAGCATATGATGAATGATATTTTTCAAGAGTATTTAGATGATTTTTTGGTAATATACCTCGAAAATATCTTGATATTCTCCAAAAATCTAGAGGATCATGAATGTCATGTAAAGATAGTTCTAGAGAAATTAAGAGAAAAATATTTATATGCAAAATTGGAGAAGTGCTCTTTCCATTAGACAAAAATGGAGTTTTTAGGGTACATTGTAGCAGAGAAAGAAATCTTTATGGGCCCTAAGAAGATTGAGACAATCCTTGATTGGCAACCACCTTCATGTATTCGAGATGTACAATGTTTTTTAGGTTTTGCCAATTTTTATAGGATATTCATAAGGAATTACTCCAAGATAGTGAGACCTCTCACAAAACTTACAAGAAATGCAAAATTCTCATGGATCGACAAAGCAGAAAAAACCTTCCAGACCTTGAAATTAGCATTCATAAGTGCTCCAATTCTAATTCATCCTGATCCTACCAAGCCTTTCTTCCTAAAGAGAGATTCATCAAACTTTGCCTTAGGGGCCATTCTATCCGAACATGGAGACAATGGAAACCTACATCCACTTGCATATCACTCCAAGAAATTCTCCCCTCTAGAGATTAATTATGAAATCCATGATAAAGAACTTCTTGCAATAGTGGATGCATTTGATATCTGACATCACCATCTAGAAGAAGAAATTCATAAAGTTACTGTGTATACATATCATAAGAATTTAGAGTATTTTTTGACCACCTAGATCGTCAATAGAAGGCAATCTTGATGGAGTAACTTTTTATCTAGATTCGACTTTGTCATCACATACCATCCACGAAGCCAATAGTTTCAGTTAGATGCCTTGTCGAGAAGATCTTACCTTGCACCAAAGAAAGATGACGAGGCTATTGATCAACAAGAGAGCATTTTACTGAAACCTATATAGCTCTAGTTAGCACCTATCTCTTCAAGTCACTAAGAAGATTCAACTTTGACTCATTTCATTCATGAGGCACTAGCACATGATGAATTGTTTTGTAACATCAAGCACAAAATTCAAGACGGAAAAGTTCAAGAAGTTAATGAGTTCCAAGTAAAGGATGGGTTATTATTCTATAAGAACCTATTGTATGTCCCCCTAGGAAAGCCTAGAATCTAGGTACTTCAACAACATCATGACAACCTTGCAGCATAACATTTTGGAGTAAATAAAGCAATAGAACTCATATCAAGGGATTTTTGGCGGCCTCAAATGTGGAAGGAGGTCAAAGAATATATGACCTGTGACACTTGCAATAGATCTAAGGTAAGATGACATAAACCTCAAGGGCTCTTGCAACCTTTACCTATTCCAAAAAGACCATGGGCTTCATCATCTATTGATTTCATCATAGATCTACCAAAGTCGGATAAGTATGATGCCATTCTTGTTATATTAGATAGACTTACAAAGATGGCACACTTCATTCCAACTACCAAAGCAATCACAAGTGCAACCACTGCCAGACTTTTTCTCAAATACATCTTTAGGATTCATGGATTTCCTGATGATATTGTCAATGATCGAGGTCCATAGTTCATATCCAGCTTTTGGAATTGTCTTTGCAATCTCCTTGGAGTTCAAGTCAAACTGTTTACAATGAATCATCCACAAACTAATGGACAAACAGAATGGGTGAATCAAGTCCTAGAACAATATCTCCATTGCACCACCAACTATTATCAAAATGATTGGCTTGAGCTCTTACCCTTTGCAGAGTTTGCCTATAACAACAATGTTCATACATCTATCAAGCAAACTCCTTTCTTTGAAAATTATGGACAACACCCAAGGATGGATATAAAACTCTCTAACCATGACAACAACCCAGATGCCAGAGCCCAATACCTCACGGATATCCACAAAGAGTTCAAGGAGGAGATCCATAGAGCTCAAGAAGAATATAAGTATCATGTAGATCAGCATCGTGTTCAAAATTTATCCTATCACATTGGGGATAAAGTATGCTTACTCAAAAATAATTTGTAGACTTCAAAGCTTTGTGCAAAGTTAGACCATCAAAGACTTGGTCTGTTCACCATCTTGGCAGAGATTAATCCAGTCACTTTCAAGCTCCAGTTACCAAGTACCATGAGAATACATCCATTTTTCCATGTGTCCATGTTGGAACCATATCAGACTTCACCATTGAAGGGGGAGAGACCCAACCCATCACCAACTGCCAAGATTGATGATCATGAAGAATTTGAAGTCGAGCATGTCCTAGATTTGAGAATGTCTCGAGGAAGATTAGAGTACCTTATTCATTGGAAAGGGTATGACATCAGTGATTGTTGATATATTTAGGTAGTGATGTGTGTGAACACTCTAGGACTGCCGGGGCACTTTTTTCCCTCTTTAGGAGGTTTTTTCCCCCCGGCTTGTATATACGCCTATTGCCCTAATGGGCTACTTATCTTTGTACATTCTCTAGTAATACATTCAGTATTGTGTGTTTGTGCTCCAAGCTTCTTCTTCTTCCTTGTGTTGTTCGCGTGCTTCCGTAGACGTCTATCTCCAACAATTGGTATTAGAGCAGGTTGTCGCTTCTTCTAGGGCGTCGTCGACACTCCTCCGTTTGCAGTCTCAGATTCGCACGAAATTTGGTGAGCATACTCAGGGTGTTTCCGAGATCAAAATGGCTTTGCTTTGTTGTGCCGAAATCGCGATCTGAGCTCGTTTCGGCCTCCGAACGCACTATTGCAACGCTTGTGCAGGCTATTTCGTCCTTTTGTGCCAAAGGTATATACCAGTTTCTATTCGCCAGTTTAAGCGTCTCGAAGTCTGCTACAGGTCTAGCAGAACTCGTCTAGGCAGTTCTGTTCAACTTTTTGAGATACAGTCAATTTTCTGCATCAAGGTATTTTAGTCACCGGCCATGGCTGAAAGCAGTGATGTATTCCGTATGTTGGCTGTTGAGGATAAGTTGGATGGTACCAACTACCCATTATGGGCTTATATGATGTGACATGTACTGGTTGCAAAAGGATTGTGGAACATTGTGCAGGGTGTTGAAAGACGTCCTGTTACACCTGTAACGACAGGTACTGCAAATACAGGTGTTGGAGCTGATGAAGATGGTGTCGAAGATGATATTCCGCAGATTCCTGTTCGTGCTGCTATTTCTATTGCACCTACTGCAGAGCAGATTCGTTGGGATGGTAGAGATGCCCAGGCACATGCATTGATAGCTTTGTCTGTCAAACGTGCCATTATTCCTCACATTCGCTCTTGTAGAACAGCAAAGGATGCTTGGGATACACTTACCACTTTGTACCAGGCTAGGAATGAGGCTCGTGTTGCTTACCCCCGAAAACAGTTGGAGAGTGAGCACATGAATGAAGGTGATTCTATGGACAGTTTTCTTACAAAGATCAAAGACCTGAAGGAACAATTGATTTCTGCTGATGAGGTTATACCAGATAGCTCACTTGTGCAGACCGTTCTGAATGGTCTTCCTGATTCATATCAGAGTTTTGCCTCTACTCTTCGGTTGATGATGAAAGGCAATCCGAATGCCTTGTCATTTGAGGAATTAGTCTCTATTCTGTTGCAGGAAGATCAGTCCAGGCAGAACAGGTCCATTATGCGTGTTGCAGATCAAGCTTTCCTGGCTAGTCAGAAGGGCAAAGGAAAATGGAGCTCTTCTACTAGTAAGCAGAAATCTGCAAATGCTGCACAATCGAAGAACCAGGATAAAGATGAGAAGAAATCAGAAAAGCAGAAATTGTTCTGCAATTACTGTAAAGGAAATGATCATATTATAAAGAACTGTCCAAAATTGGCTGCTAAAGAGGCAAAGAAGAAAGAGGCTCGAATGGTTGTTGCAGAGGCCTCTACACCAAAAACAGAGTCTGCAAATCTTGTGCAGGAAGAAGAATGGGCGTTTACTACTGTCTGCAGTTTTGACCCATCTTCTCATGATCAGTACATGTCTGCAGTAGACTCAGATGTTTGGTACTTTGACAGTGGGGCGACCAAACATATTACCTCGTAGCGCAGTTTCTTCTCTTCACTCGAGCCTGCCCCTACAGGGAATACTGTCACATGCGCCAATAACTCCTCTTATCCTGTTATGGGAGTTGGTAAGATCATTCTAACTACTGCTGATGGTAGTTCTTTCACTTTGTCAGATGCTTTATTTGTGCCAGGGATCAAAAAGAACCTGTTATCAGTTTCTGCATTAGCCAAGATTGGCTTGGTTGTGAAATTCGTTGATGACAGGTGTACAGTCCATGATCTCTCAAATGGCGATGTGATTATTGCTTCTGGCATTTTATGTCGTGGGCTGTATAAGCTCATAGACTATGAAAGATCTGTGAATGATTCGGCATGTGCAATTCATGATTCTCAGGCTATGTCAGATGCAAAGCTTTGGCATGCACGCTTTGGTCATCTAAATTTTGCTAGTTTGTTACGCCTGTAGAAATCTGAAATGGTGTCCTCTTTGCCCAAACTTGAGGCACCTGGAAAACATGTTTGTGAAGGCTGTATTTTGGGCAAAATGCAGCGTTCTTCCTTTCCAAAAGATGGTTCAGTTCGGGCTACGCAGAAATTGCAGCTTGTACATAGTGATGTCTATGGTCCTATGCAGACACCCTCTTTTGGAAATTACCTTTACTTCGTGACTTTCATTGATGATTTTTCCACGCATGCATGGGTATATCCACTCAAAGCAAAGTCCGAAGTGTTCATGTGCTTCAAACAGTTTTTGGTTTTGGCTGAAAATCTGTCAGCATGTAAAATGGGCACCCTCCGTTCTGATCGAGGGGGGGAATATATGTCTTCAGATTTTAATGCATTTCTGGCTGAACATGGGATAAAACACCAGTGTACAGTGCCGTATACACCTCAACAGAATGGAGTTGCTGAACGAAAGAACAGGTCACTCATGGAGATGGCGAGGTGCATGGTCAAAAGTCAGGCTCTACCACATAGTTTCTAGCTTGAGGCTGTCATGTGTGCAGCATATGTACTGAACAGGTGTCCCACTAAAGCGTTGCAGTCTATCACTCCATATGAGGCTTGGCATGATCGCAAGCCATCTGTTGCTCATCTGCGTGTTTTTGGTTGTTTGGCATATGCATTAGTGCCTGAACAACATCGTAGAAAATTGGATGATAAGGCAGTAAAATGTATTTTTGTTGGGTACAGTTCTGAAAGTAAAGGCTATCGTCTGTATCATCCACAGACTAAACGCATTCTGGTTAGCCGTGATGTTGTCTTTGTGGAAGATGCTATTCAGCCATTGCTTTCATGTACTAAGGAGACATCTCTTAGCTCCAAAGACATGTATGATACTTTGATGCCTCTTTTTACAGGTGGACAAGCTAGTGCTGGTCCTAATGAGGCAACTTCTCAGCCTTTGCAAGTTTCATATGATGATGCAGATCATTCCATTTCTGATGCAGATTTACATGATGCACTTGTTGATGAGAGAGCTGATATTGAGGAGGCAAAAACGATGCCAAAATGGCTGGTGCAGACTTTGCGTGACAGCAAATTAGATGCACCTTTGTCATATCGTACTCGTTCAGGCTCTCATAGTGCCTCCTTTGCATCAGATTGCTATGCTATGGCTGCATCTAATCTCTGTGATGAGAATGAGCCTGTTTCTTTTGATGAAGCACAAAATTCAGAAAATTGGATGGCTGCTATGCAATCTGAATATGATGCTATAATGAAGAATGGTACATGGTCTTTATGTGACTTGCCTCCTGGCAAGAAGGCCATTAGCACTAAGTGGGTATACAAGCTGAAGCGTAAACCTGATGGTACAATTGACAGGTATAAGGCTAGGCTTGTTGCAAAGGGTTATGCACAGGAAAGAGGCATTGATTTTGATGAGACCTTTGCACCTACATGCCGTATGACTACTGTCCGGAGCATTTGTGCACTTGCAGCCCATCATGGTTGGAATGTACATCAGTTGGACATTAAAACAGCATTTCTGAATGGTGACTTGCATGAAGAAGTGTATGTTTTTCAGCCCCGTGGCTTTGTGCAGAAAGGGCATGAAAACCAGGTTTGTAGGTTAAAGAAGGCATTATATGGTTTAAAGCAAGCACCACGTGCTTGGTATGAGAAGATACATGCCTATCTGATTGCACATGGTTTTGAGAACAATCCAACTGAAAGCACCTTATATGTTAAACGTGCTAATGATGTGCTTCTGATCATTGTTGTCTATGTTGATGACATGCTGCTCACTGGTCCTATTGAGACACATATTGCTGATTTTAAGGCTGATTTGCATGCCTCATTTGAGATGTCTGATTTGGGGCATTTGCATCACTATTTGGGCATTCAGTTTATGCACGTTGATGGTGGAATGGCTTTGTGTCAAACGAAATATATTGACACATTATTGCAGCGTTTTGGCCTTTAAGACTGTAAGCCTATTGCCACTCCTATGGAGACAGGTTTACGATTGAGTCTTCATGATGCTGGAGATGCATTTGATGCTGTTCTCTATCAGCAGGCTGTTGGATGCTTGATTTACTTATGCATTACTCGGCCAGATATTCAGTTTGCTGCCTCACAGATGAGCAGGTTTATGCATTGCCCAGGAGTCACGCATTGGAAAGCGGTTAAGTGCATCTTTCGCTACTTGAGTGGTACTCGGCTACTTGGGTTGTTTTATCCCAAGGGGGGATCACTACCGCCAGATTTGCATGCTTTTTCTGACTCAGATTGGGCTGGTTGCTATGACACTCGTGTGTCCACCAGTGGTTTTTGCTTCATGCTTGGTAGCTCATGTATATCTTGGTTGAGCAAGAAGCAGCCTACTGTGGCCACTTCCAGTTGTGAGGCTGAGTATAGGGCAGCTTTCATAGCGATTGTTGAGTGTGTGTGGCTCAGATGCCTTATGGCTGATTTGGGTGTTGGCCAGTCTTCTGCCACCACCATCTTCACTGACAGTCAGAGCGCATTGGCAGTTGCGAGGAACCCTGTGTTCCATGCTCGCACTAAGCACATTGAGGTGCATTATCACTATGTCAGGGAGAGGTTCTCTGTTGGGGAGATCAGCTTGGCATATGTGCCCACGCAGGAGAACATTGCAGACCTTTTCACGAAGGCTCTGCCTAGGGAGAGGTTTGAAGCTTTCCGCAAAGATTTGGGCTTACTTCCTTTTGTGGAGTGATTTCCACATAGCTTGGCACTTCCTTATACATGAGTGCCAGCTCCTTGTTCACCACATCACTCCCAGGGGGGATTTGTTGATATATTTAGGTAGTGATGTGTGTGAACACTCTAGGACCGCCGGGGCACTTTTTTCCCTCTTTAGGAGGTTTTTTTCCCCCGGCTTGTATATACGCCTATTGCCTTAATGGGCTACTTATCTTTGTACATTCTCTAGTAATACATTCAGTATTGTGTGTTTGTGCTCCAAGCTTCTTCTTCTTCCTTGTGTTGTTCGCGTGCTTCCGCAGACGTCTATCTCCAACAGTGATTGCACTTGGGAACTTTTAGAGAACCTTCATAGAGCACCTAGAAAAGTTCAAGAATGTCATAAGAAAAATCCAATGAAGCCAAGACTAGAGATCCTCATGCAGCTCATCGCTTGAGGGGGAGGTGATGTCATGAAGAAGGAAACCATTCTGAATTTTAGATTCCATGTGACTTTCTATATATCATGATTGGTTCAAATTTGGGGAAACTAATGCTTCCATTGTGTTTGAAATGTGCCAGAGGCCTTGTTTGGATTCCTAACATCATTGATGATATCATCAGATCATAACTACCTTTGAACCACCTTTGATAACTACCCTTGAACACCTATATAAGGAGGGCTTGGTCACATACATCCTCAATCTTTCCAAGGCCAGTTTTGGGATCTCAACGAGTCGCGATCTCCAAATAAGTACTTTCTAATTTCCTATTCGAGTTCTAGTTTTATTCCTTGTTCTAGTCTTGTCTAGTCTAGTATCTTGGACATCCTATTGTGTCTTGTTGTAATCTCGTGGTATGAGATCTTGTCAAGTTATTTCCTGTATCTAGTTCATCTTCTTGAAGGGAGTTCTTGTAATCTAGCTATCTTGTTTCATACCTACGATCCTAGGTTGTGGGATCTTTTGTATCATCTCTAGTCGATTTATCCATACCTATCTGTTCCAAGTTGTGGGACTTCTTGTATCAGCTACAAATCTTGTCTAGTCTAGTCAGAGGGCATAATCTAGTGATCCCCTGGTAGTTAATGTGATGATGATCATGTTAATGATCATTGTTATTGGATACTGAAGTGTGTGATAAATACTATAAGTGAGAGGAAAAGTTTAGGGCTCTCCATAGGAGTA
The DNA here is from genome assembly GCA_020310875.1 of Ceratopteris richardii. Classification (NCBI taxonomy): domain Eukaryota; kingdom Viridiplantae; phylum Streptophyta; class Polypodiopsida; order Polypodiales; family Pteridaceae; genus Ceratopteris; species Ceratopteris richardii. Next base: position 170,105,941 of record CM035416.1, read on the forward strand.
CCCTTTAGCCAAGAACCATGTCAACCTTTTCGGTCTACAGAAAGTGATGATGACATGCTGATCATAATAATTAGTTAATTGTATTCTTTTCAAGTGATAGTTGTGCTAGATACCAAGGGAGAGGTTAACACTGCAAACGGTAGTAAATGCCCATTTTTCATTCTACACAAGATTAGTAGACTCTGTTTTAGGTATACATGCCTCTACAACAGCCATTCCAACCTCTTTCTACTTTGCCTCTTTTACAACCAATTTTGAACAACATGCTTTATGACATGATCATTTCCCTTACACTATTTGCAAAATTGTTTTTGGTTTTCTATTTTCTTCCCATCTTCGTCTTCCTTCTTCGACTGTGTAGAATTAGCATATTTTTTCTTACTAGTAGATGAGCTCCATGTTCCTTTTCCCTTCTGACTAGCTAATAAGGCTTGATCTTCTACACACTTAATTGATGTGTTCTCCCTAGATTGATCTTCCTGTGACAAAACAGAGACTAGCTTCTCAAATGTTAAGGCATTTGGATTGCCTTTCATCATCAATAGTAGAGTATAAGCAAAACTTATTTGGAAAATCGTTAAGAACAATCTGCACAAGTGAACTATCTGGTAAGATTTCATCAACGGAAATCTATTGCTCCGTCAAATCTTTGATCTTTGTCAAAAAATAGTCCATAGAATCTCCTTCATTTATATGCTCACTCTCCAACTGTTTTCGGAGGTAAGCAACACAAGCCTCATTTCTTGCCTAGTATAAATTTGTAAGTGTATCCCAAGCATCGTTTGTTGTTTTGCAAGAGAAAATGTGAGGGATAATGGCATGTTTGATAGAGAAAGCTATGAATGCATATGCCTGAGCATCTCTTCAATCCGAGTGAAGTTGCTCTATAGTAGCTCCAGCAAGGACTACAACATGAATAGGGATTCAAAGATCATAATCTTCAACACAATCTAGATAACCTTCAATAAGTGTATTTGTAGGTGTAGTAGGATGACACCATGCACAATATTCCACAACCCTTTCGATACCAATACATGAAACATCATATATATCCACAATGGGTAATTAGTACCATCCAACTTATCCTCAATAGCCAACATACAGAATACATCATTGCTTTTAGCCATGGCCAATGACTAAATACTTGATGTAGAAAAATGATTGTAGCTCAAAAAGTTGAACAAAAACACCCTATTGAGCTTTGCCAAACCTATAGCAGACTTCAAGGCACTTGTATTGATGAACCAAAACATACATACATACATATATATATATATATGTGTGTGTGTGTGTGTGTGTGTGTGTTTGGCACAAATGATGAAATTGCTTGCACAATCACTGTGATAGTGCAGTCGAAGGCCAAAACGATCTCAAGTCAAAATTTTGATGTTACATAGCAAAACTATTTTGAACTCCTAATCGCCCCAAATATGCTCACCAATTTTTGTGTGATTCGAAGACTATGACTGGAGGGGTGTCGAAGACATCCTAGATGAAGCATCGACTTGCTCTGATACCAATTGTTGGAGTTTGAGGTCTCTGAAAGCATATGAACAACACAAGGAAGAAGAAGAAGAAAAAAAAAAAGAAAAAGAAGAAGAAGAAGAAGAAGAAGAAGACGAAGAAGCTTAGAGCACAATGCAACAAATAATGAATTACCAAGTGAATGTACAAAGATGATTCAACCCATTAGGGTTACATGTATATATACAAACTAGAAAGAAAAACCTCCTAAAGAGGGAAAAAAATGCCTTGACTATCTTAAGTCCGTTCGTACGTAGCATTACCGAAATATATCAACAATTTTGACAATTGTAGAGACAAAATTTGCCATGAACGCTTCATTTTATCACATGAACCAATGCTAAAGTTGATCCTTGATTGTTCACTACTATATCCTTGACCTATAGTAGTTTACAATCAGGGAAGACGAACATTGGGCATATATAAATAATAAAACTTTTTTTGCCACACTTTCTTAGCCTTGGAGTCCCTTGGACGCTTGATTACAATATTTTCCCATCATCTTGTAATTCCAAGGGCCACACCTCCTCTTGCGTGACCCATTCATATCTTTTAGGCGCTTGAGTCAATATCCTATTCCATATCTTTTAGGTTTTTGATTCAATATTCTATTCATGTATCCGTTCAAGTTTCAAGTGCTTACAAACTATTCTTTTGATTCAATGTTCTTTACATGTGCCCTTGATGATAAGCATCTTCCTTTTAATGAGGTAAACCATCTAGATTTGGATGACATAAAGGCCAGAGTTACTTTCCCTTTACTTATACAAAAAATATCTCTTTCTTAGGCTTTGAATTCACTTAGCCTTTAGATTTTTCCTTGAGGAGATCCACAAAACTTCTTTCGGCCCATTGGCTCTTTTCTCTCTCTTTGTGCATCCGGAAAGTAAGCCCATGTTACTTTAATCTTTTCTTTTTACTTACTTGACATTATTGGAAGACGTCCATTGTGGACCTAAGTGAGCCTTTTGTGGCTCTTTCTATATATAGGAGACCATTATCTCTCTCATATTGTCCTTGAAAGAAAGTGGGCTCACATGAAACGGTCAACATGTGGTTCACTTGGCAACCATATCTGGGTCTAACCATGACAACGTCCCATAGGATGACTTGGTCTTTCGCCTTGCGGTTTCATATGCACATGGATTCATACAGTTTGAGGTCATTATGCATTCAAAAGGTTTGAAAGGTGCCAATGATTTGTCATATTTCCTTGTACCCCACATGATTGAGTAGATGTTCATCAAATTTTGCAACGCACAAGAATCACGTTCTGTTGGTGGAAAAGCATCAAAGCAGCAATGAGGCGTGGTGAAACGTTGGAAAACGATGATTTTGTGGAGGAAGATCCTGAGGGATAACCCACCCACAGGCCGTGTGCCAAAGGAGTGAGAAATGGAACTTGGAATGTGTATCTCAGCTCATTGTCGAAATCTGATTCACTCTCGGCCGCCTGACGTACAAAAACAGCTTTCGGCATGTGGTCGATGATATCGATCCGCTTCGAGGCAAAGTTCCTGATTCCTATATCCAATAAACACACAACTCGCACTCACTGTCCATCTTTTTAATGTGTGTGAGAGAGAGAATGTAAAAATGTGTCCCAGTTCCCTAGCCTAATGGTTGGGCCTCTCGCCTCTTGAGGTGGGGCAAGGGTTCAATCCCTGGCAGCAACATGTAAGGGACATGTAATCTGGAATGATGTTGCATTGTGGCTGAGTGCCACCGTTTGTCTATCCCTGCGGTAGTGTTGACCGCCGTTTAACCCAGTCTTGTAAACCCCTGTTCTTGTGGGATAAGGGGGGTCCCATGGGTACTATGCCCTTCCTTGTACAGTTGCAATTTCAAAGTTAAAGTCCGGGGGAGTAGGCCTCGGCCGAACCTCCATTTAAAAAAAAAAAAATGTGTGTGTGAGTGAGATCATCTATTAGTTAAGCTCAGTTGGCAAGAGCTTTCTGCACATATAGAGCGGCACACACTATTTATGTGTTCATGGCATGCTCTCCAAGCGAGGACACCATTTAAGATTTCTGCAGGCATAGCATATTAGCAAAATTCAGATGACCAAAGCGTGCATGCCAAAGTTTTGTATCTGACATAGCGTGAGACTCATGTACTGCACATGCTAAATCGCCATTTCATAAATCATGAACTATACATCTGTCATCAACAAATTTCAGAACCAAGCCAATCTTGGTGTCAAAATGATCTTACCAACTCCCATAACAGGATAAGAGGAGTTGTTGGCACATGTAACAATATTCCTTGTAGGGGCAGACTTGAGTGAAGTAAAGAAACTACGCTATGAGGTAATATGTTTGGTTGCCCCACTATCAAAGTACCAAACATCCGAGTCTACTAGAGACATACATTGTTCATGTGAAGATGGGTCAAAACTACAAATAATAGTAAATGGCCATTCTTCATGCTGCAGAAGATTAGAAGACTCTGTTTTGGGTGTAGAGACCTCTGCAACAACCATTCTAGCCTCTTCCTTCTTTGCCTCTTTAGCAACCAAAACTCTTTATGACATGATTAGTTACTTTATAGTATTTGCAAAACAATTTTTTCTTTTATGTTTTCTTCTCGTCTTTGTCATCCTTCTTTGATTGTGTAGAATTAGCAGATTTCTGCGTACTATTAGAATAGCTCCATTTACCTTTTCCCTTCTGACTAGCCAAGAAAGCTTGATTTGCAACACACATAATGGACCTATTCTGCCTAGACTGATTTTCCTGCAACATAACATAGATTAATTCCTCAAATGTTAAGGCATTTGGATTGCCTTTCATCATCAAACAAAGTGTAGAAGCAAAACTCTAATATGAATCAAGAAGAGCATTCAGAACAGTCTGCAAAAGTGAACTGTCAGGTAAGACTTCATGAACAGAAATCAATTGTTCCTTCAAATCTTTGATCTTTGTCTAGAAAATCATCCATGGAATCTCGTTCATTCATGTGCTCACTCTCCAACTATTTTTGGAGGTAAGCAACACGAGCCTCTTGCCTAGTATAAAGTGGTAAGTGTATCCCAAGCATCCTTTGCTATTCTACAAGAGCGAATGTGAGGAATAATGGCATGTTTGACAGACAAGGCTATCAATACATGTGCCTGAGCATCTCTGTCATCCCAACAAATTTGCTCTATAGTAGATGCAACAAGAATCGCAACACGAACAGGAACAAGAAGAATATCACCGTCGTCAATGCCATCTACATCACCTTCAATAACTGTGTTTGCAGGTGAAATAGGACACTTTTCAACACCCTGTACAATATTCCATAGTGCTTTTGCAACCAATACATGACGCATCATATAAGCCCACAATGGGTAATTGGTACTGTCCAACTTATCCTGAACAACAAACATACGGAATACATCCTTGTTTTCAACCATGGCCACTTACTAAAATACCCTGATGCAAAAAAATAATTGTATCTAAAAAAGTTGAATAGCACTATCCTGACAATTTCTGCTAAACTTGTAGCAGAATTTGAGCTGCTTATACTGGCGAACCAAAACCTATATATATCTTTAGCACAAAAAGACAAAATTGCCTACACAAGCACTACGATAGTGCGTTCGGAGGCCGAATGAGCTCAGATCATGATTTTGGCACCACTAAGCAAAGTTGTTTTGATCTCCTAATCACCCTGAGTATGCTCACCAATTTGCATGTGATTCTGAGATTGTGATTAGAAGGGTGTCGACGATGCCCTAGATGAAGCGGCCACCTGCTCTGATGCCAACATATGAAATACATCATTGCTTTTATCCATGGCTTGTGGCTAAATACCTGATGCAAAAAAAATGCTCATATCTCAAAAACTTGAACAAAAACACCTTATTGAGATTTGCTAAACCTATAGATGTAGACTTCAAGGCACTTGTATTGACGAACCAAAACCTGTGTAGATGTTTGGCACAGAAGGATGAAATTGCATGCACAATCATTGTGATGGTGCATTCGAAGGTTGAAACGAGCTCATGTCAAAATTTTGAGGTTACATTGCAAAGCTATTCTTAAATCCTAATCACCCTAAGTACACTCACCAATTTTTTTGTGATTCGAAAAGTGTGATCGGAGGCATGGTGATGA
>CM035416.1:170116564-170224064 GCA_020310875.1 Ceratopteris richardii
TTATGTAATATGCATGTATGTATGTATATGTGTGTATGCATGTGAGTATGTAATATGTATGTGTATGTATATGCACGTGTGTATGTAATATGTATGTGAGTGTGTATGTAATATGCATGTGTGTATGTAATATGTATGTGAGTATGTGTATGCATATGTGTGTGTATGTATGTATGCATCTGTCTCTCTATCTCATTCTCTTTCTATTTCATCTCTCTCTCTCTTTCATCTCTCTCTCTTTCACTCTCTCTCTATCTTTCTCTTTCATCTCTCTCTCTTTCTCTCTCTCTCTCTCTTTTTATGTTTCTCTAGATCTCTCTCTTTCTTTCATCTCTCTCTCTCTATCTCACTCTATATCAATGGAAAACAAAACAATCACTTACATCCATGTAATTGTTTGGAGCATTGTCCTCAAGTTCCACTTAATGTTGCCCTTCGTCGAATTCCAAAGCTTTGATGCCAAAAAGCTCCTGCAAAATGAAAGAGAAGAGAAATTAGAAAAGGGAAAACACAAAGATCTAAAGAAACAGAGATATAGAGAAAGAGAGAGAGAGAGAGAGAGAGAAAGAAAGAGAGAGAAAGAGTGAGAAAGAGAGAGATGTGTGTACACAATAGGTGCAGAATGTAGTTCGCGTGCGCAAACTCGACAGTAGCAAACTTTGGTTCAAAATGCAAGCAAATGTTGAATTTTTGCTCTCGGGCCCGATTAAAACGTTGCCTCGGTATAAGCGTCGGTAATTTACAGTAAAATACCGATGCCTATACCGGCGCTCATATCAATGCCTGTATATCGACGATTAAATGACCGTTGGTATTGCATCCGTTGTTTTTCAAGCATTTTCAACGGTCATACCGACGCCGAGGCGTGACCGTCGGTATGGGCAACGTCGGTATGCCCCTGATATGTTGTAGTGTTAGGGTTATATGTGTTTATACAAAATGAAAAAACAAACTCCAAAAGAGAGAAAAAAGTGCCAAGGTGGTCCTAAGTCTGCTCACACACACCATTACCGAAATATATCAACAATTTTGACAATTGTAGAGACAAATTTTGCTATGAACACTTCATTTTATCACACGAACCAATGCCAAAGTTGATCCTTGATTGTTCACTATTATACCCTTGACCTATAGTAGTTTTCAATTAGTGAAGACTAACATTCGGCATATATAAATAATAAAACTTTTTGTGCCACACTTTCTTAGAATTGGAGTCCCTTGGACGCTTGATTACAATATCTCCCATCATCTTATAATTCCAAGGGCCACACCTCCTCTTCCGTGACCCATTCATACCTTTTAGGCTTTTGAGTCAATATCCTATTCCATATATCCCTTGAAGTTTGAAGTTTCAGATACTTACAAACAATTCTTTTGATTCAATGGTCTTTATATATGCCCTTGATGATAAGCATCTTACCTTTTAATGAGGTAAATCATTTAGAGTTCGATGACATAAAGGTTGGAGTTACTTTCACTTTACTGATATAAAAAGTATAGCTTTATTAAGCTTTGAATTCACTTAGCCTTTTAGATTTTTCCTTGAGGAGATGTACAAACTTTTGTCGGCCCATTGGCTCTTTTCCCTCTCTTTGTGCATCCGGAAAGTAAGTCCATGTTACTTTAATCCTTTTTTTTTAACTTACTTGACATTATTGGAAGACGTCCATTGTGGACCTAAGTGAGCCTTTTATGGCTCTTTGTATTTATACGAGATCATTATCTCTCTCGTATTGTCCTTGAGAGAAAGTGGACTTTCCCTAAGAAAGTTGGTTGAGCTTTAGCTTCATGAGGTGGAGGTCCAGGGTTCAAGTCTCAGGCTAGACATGTATGGCTTTGGTCAGTTCAACCAGTTGTAATGTTGTAAGTTTGTCTAACCCTTGCTTTGTGCAATACGAGGGGTTCCGCGGGTACTATGCCCATTCACTTGTACAGTTGCACTTTCAAAATTAAAGCTCGGAAGAATAGACTTCGGTTGAACCTCCATTTAAAAAAAAAAAAGTGGTCTCACATGAAACGATCAACATCTGGTTCACTTGGCAACCATATGCAGGTATAACCTTGACTATGTCACTACAACATATGAGGGAATACCGACGGTCAGTGTACCGACGGTCAGCTATCGGCGTCGGTATACCCCTCGGAGAATTTGGGAAAGTTGTTTTGCCTCGGAAAGACAGCGTCGGTATGAGCGTTGGTATAAGCGTCGGTATACACATCGGTAGTCTTCTGGAACTACCGACGCTTATACCGATGCTCATACCGACGCTCTCTTTTTAACCGAGCCCGAACCCAAAATTCGACATTCTGAGCGTTTTGAATCTGGAGCTTCTCCTTTTGGGTTTGCGCGCGCCAACAGCAGAGATCTCTGTTTGTCATCCTCTCTCTCTCCCTCTCCCTCTCTCCCTTCCTTCCCTCTCTCTCTCTCCCCCTCTCTCTCTCTCCCTCTCTCCCTCCCTTCCCTCTCTCTCTCTCTCTCCCTCCCTCTCTCTCACTATCTCTCTCTCTCTCTCCCTCTCTCTCTCTCACTCTCTCTCCCTCTCTCTCCCTCCTTCTCTCTCTCTCTCTCTCTCTCTCTCTCTCTCTCTCTCTCTCTCTCTCTCTCTCTCTCTCTCTCTCTCTCTCTCTCTCTCTCTCTCTAAACAGACCTCTATCTTTATAGATCTGAAGTTTTGGTAAGTAGATCACACATATTGTAAAACTCTTTTTTTTTTCTATGTTTTTTCTTTACTAATATGTTCCTTGTTTGGTTTTGCAAGAGATTTTGAGATCAAATCTTTGGAAATTCGACGAAGAAGAACTTCAAGTGGATTTTGCCGACCGTGATTCAAACAATTCTCTCTCTTTCCCTCTCCTTCTCTCTCTCTCTCTAAACACACCTCTATTTTCATAGATCTGACGCTTTGGTAAGTAGATCGCACATATTGTATCACTCTGTTTTTTTTCTTTATGTTTTTGCTTTTCTAATATCTTCTCTCTTTAGTTTTGCAGGAGATTTTTGAGATCAAATCTTTGGAAATTCAACGAAGGAAAACTTCAAGTGGATTTTGGCAACCTTAATTCAAAAATTACATCAATTTAAGTAAGACATATATCACTCTTTTATCTTTCTTTATATATTTGTTTTCTAACATCGATCTTCTCTCTTTATTTTTGTTTGAGAGAGAGAGAGAAGGATATGCATATGCATACATACATGCATATGCATACATGCATGCATGCATATGCATACATACATGCATGCATACATGCATGCATATGTATACATACATGCATGCATATGCATATGTATACATACATGCATGCATATGCATACATACATACATGCATGCATGCATATGAATACATGCATATGCATACATGAATTCATATGCATACATGCATGCATATGAATACATGCATGCATATGCATACATGCATGCATATGCATACATACATGCATGCATATGCATACATACATGCATGCATGCATGCATGTATGCATGTATGTATGTATGCATATGCATGCATGTATGCATATACATACATGCATGCATGCATATGCATACATGAATGCATATGCATACATGAATGCATATGCATACATGCATGCATATGCATACATACATGCATACATGCATGCATATGAATACATGCATGCATATGTATACATACATGCATGCATATGCATATGTATACATACATGCATGCATATGCATACATACATACATGCATGCATGCATATGAATACATGCATATGCATACATGCATGCATATGCATACATGAATGCATATGCATACATGCATGCATATGCATACATACATGCATATGCATACATACATGCATATGCATACATACATGCATGCATACATGCATGCATATGCATACATGCATGCATGCATATGCATACATGCATGCATATGCATACATACATGAATGCATATGCATACATACATGAATGCATATGCATACATACATGAATGCATATGCATACATACATGAATGCATATGCATACATACATGAATGCATATGCATACATACATGAATGCATATGCATACATACATGAATGCATATGCATAATTACATGCATGCATGCATATGAATACATGCATATGCATACATGCATGCATATGCATACATGAATGCATATGCATACATGCATGCATGCATATGCATACATACATGCATGCATGCATATGCATACATACATGCATGCATGCATATGCATGCATGTATGCATATACATACATGCATGCATGCATATGCATACATACATACATGCATGCATGCATATGAATACATGCATATGCATACATGCATGCATATGCATACATGAATGCATATGCATACATGCATGCATTTGCATACATGCATGCATATGCATACATACATGCATATGTATACATACATGCATGCACATATATACATGCATGCATATGAATACATGCATGGATATGAATACATGCATGCATATGAATACATACATGCATATGAATACATGAATGCATATGCATACATGCATGCATATGCATACATACATACATGCATGCATATGCATACATACATACATGCAAGCATATGAATGCATGCATGCATATGCATACATGCATGCATATGCATACATACATGCATGCATGTATGTATGTATGCATATGCATGCATGCATATGGATACATGCATGCATATGAATACATGCATGCATATGAATACATGCATGCATATGAATACATGCATGCATATGAATACATACATGCATATGCATACATACATGCATATGAATACATGCATATGCATACATGCATGCATATGCATATATACATGAATGCATATGCATACATGCATGCATGCATGCATGCATATGCATACATACATGAATGCATATGAATACATGCATGCATATGAATACATGCATGCATATGAATACATGCATGCATATGAATACATGCATGCATATGAATACATGCATGCATATGAATACATGCATGCATATGAATATATGTATATGTATATGTATATGTATACATGCATGCATATGCATACATGCATGCATATGAATACATACATGCATGCATATGAATACATGCATGCATATGAATACATACATGCATATGAATACATGCATGCATATGCATACATGCATGCATATGCATACATGCATGCACATGCATGCATATGCATACCTACTTTATATTTTTGTATATGTATATGTATACATGAATATATGTATATGTATATGCACACATACTTTATATTTTTGTATATGTATATGTATACATGAATATATGTATATGTATATTATACATGAATGCATATGTATATGTACAAGTATGTATACAAGCAAGCATATGCATATGTATATGTATACATGTATGCATATGCATATGTATACTTGAATGCATATGTATACAAGCTTAAGCATGCATATGCATACAAGCAAGCATATGCATACATGAATGCATATGCATACATGAATGCATATGCATACATGAATGCATATGCATACATGAATGCATATGCATATGTATACATGAATGCATATGTATACAAGCTTAAGCATGCATATATATACATTGGATGAGATGAGATCTTCATATTGCATCAGATGGGATCTCCATGTACACCTTGGGGTGCACATGATCATGACGAATCGAAGATCTATGATATCCGTAATGGAGCTCCAGTTATGGATGCGGCGGGAAAGTCAATGCGTCAGCGGATACGACAACTCTGCTCTATCGAATTCGGTCATTCAGTAATGTTAAAATGGACCGAACAGGATAGAGACTCTAAAAATTATATCACACAATGTATATATGAAGAGTACCGGCCAGCACCTGGCAATCCTATTGTGAGTTCCGAATGGATACATTATACAGCACGCGAAGTGATGTCGCATCGACGATTGGAAGCTCGTGATGCTTTCAAAGCAGGCTTACCAAAGCCTGTATGGCTAGATGCCGAAGAATGGGAATCGATTCAAGATGAGCATCAACATACTCCTGATCGGTATCGGCAACAGAGAGATGCGGCGGCCGCTCGTTTAGATACGGTTGGAACGTCGCATTTAGGTAGTGACGGATACGACAGTATGCGCTACCAATTTGTAAGTATGATGTTAATTATTGAAGTTGTTTGTGTTAAGTATATTATGTATATTCATCTAACATTTTGCATGTTTACTATAGGAGTTGGCAGTGGGTCGTCCTCCAACGCGAACTGAAGAATCATATGGATATCGACATGGACTGACTGCACTGTTACAAGACTTAGAGTGATGCGGTGCAATCGTCTCATGGGAGAATATTCTTGATTAGGTAAAGTTATATCTTGGTTTCGTGTTTTTAGTTGGTGTTTATAAATGTCATGTTAATTGGTCTTATTTTATACATATGTTTTGTTGCAGGATTGTAGGTGTAAATATTTTGATCAATGCCACAATTTTGTATCACACTCGCATACGACAATGATGAACCACAATTTTGTATTCGATTCCTATATGGAAGTGTTTTGTCACATTGCCACAATTTTGTATTACACTCCTATGTGGCAATGATGTACCATAATTTTGTATTCCATTCCTATGTTCTTTGCCACACTTTTATACATTTTTCATTTATGGAATATACGACTTTCTGTACATGAATCATTGTTCATTTTTACTCATATAAGTTTATGTTTTGGTTGCCATTAGAGTACATAACACATGTACCCAGTTGGGCAGTGTATTATCTTTTGGTAAACAACATCATGCTGTAGCAAAAGACAACACACTCTGCCCAAAAAAAATTGTGCAGGTATGATCGTCGGTATACGCGTCCGTAGCTCCAGTATGGTCGTCGGTATATGTGCCGGTACACCCAGCGGGCCGTCGGTATATGTGTCAGTATTGACGCCGGTATAAGCGTCGATATTTCTGACGCGTATACCGACGCTTATACCGATGCTTATACCGGCGCCATACCGGCGCTTTCTTTTCGACGCTTATACCGACTGCTACACCGACGTCGCGAAGAAATCCCGCCCGTTCATTTGCCTCAGTAGCAGCCTTGGTATACCCTCGATATGTTGTAGTGCGTCCCATAGGATGTAGTGGTCTTTCACCTTCTTGTTTGTTTCATACACTTTGAGGTCATTATGCATTCAAAAAGTTTGAAAGGTGCCCATGTTTGTCATATTTCCTTGTACCACGCATGATTGAGTAGATGTTCATCAGATTCTGCAACGCACAAGATGATGTTCATGAGATTCTGCAACGCACAAGATTCTCACCCTGTTGGTGGAAAATCTTCAAAGCAGCGATGAGGCGTGGTGAAACGCTGGAAAACGATGACTTTGTGGAGGACGATCCTCAGGGATAACCCACCCACAGGCCGTGTGCCAAAGGAGTGAGAAATAGAACTCGGAATGCGTATCTCAGCTCATTGGCCTTCGGCATTATGTAGTGCCACTGTCGAAATCTGATTCACTCTCGGCCGACAGCTTTCGGCATGTGGTCGATGATATCGATCAGCTTCCAGGCAAAGTTCCTGATCCCTCTATTCAATAAACACACAACTCGCACTCACTGTCCATCTTTTTAATGTGTGCGTGTGTGTGTGTGTGTGAGAGAGAGAAAGAGAGAGAGAATGTAAAATGCGTGTGTGAGTGAGATCATCTGTCCAGTTAAGCTCACTTGGCGAGAGCTTTCTGCACATATAGAGCGGCACACACTATTTATGCGTTCATGGCACGCTCCTCAAGTGACAGGCAGATCGGCTGGTTCGAGAGAGAGAGAGAGAGAGAGATTCCGCATGAAGAACATGACTTCCCCCCTCACGGCTGTCGTCGTGTGTATGGCGCTTGCCTACTTTTTGAGGGATGCGGAGAACGTTGTACAGGCAGCCCCGCATCCTCACTTGATCGAGAGTCTTCCAGGCCAACCGCGAGTGGATTTTGAGCAGTACGCCGGCTATGTCACTGTAAATGCAAGTGCCGGACGTTCGCTCTTCTACTATTTCGCGGAAGTGGACATCAGCCATTCGGATGAACACGCTACTTCGTCTCATTACCCTCTCACTCTTTGGCTTAACGGAGGTATCAATTTTTTTTTTTAATCAACTCCCTGCTGCAGAATACTTTTTTTGTGTCCTCCAGCTTTTTTTTTTTTTAATATTAAAATGGAGGTTCGGCTGAGGCTTACTCCTCCAGACTTTAACTTTGAAATTGCAACTGTACAAGGAAGGGCATAGTACCCATGGGACCCCCCTTATCCCACAAGAACGGGGGTTTACAAGGCTGGGTTAAATGGCGGTCAACACTACCGCAGAGATAGACAAACGGTGACACTCAACCACAATGCAACATCTTTCCAGATTACAGATCCCTTACATGTTGCTGCCAGGGATTGAACCCTTGCTCCCGCCTCAAGAGGTGAGAGGCCCAACCACTAGGCCAGCGAACTGGGACAGTTAATAAGAGCTTCCGTCTTCTCGCTTCTTAGACATTGAAGGTGTCCTTTGGTCAGCCTTTCTCTCTCTTAGCGGCGGCACATGCATTTTTCATCCGTTCACCCAAGTACATTTTTAAGATGATCGAAGAGAGATTTGAGAGGACATGCATGATAGATATGGCAAATGTTTCAATGACGTAATTTAAGGGCGCATGCGAGATGACCTAATTTAGGGGCACATGTGACCTCAAACTCTTAAGTGACACTTTCTACAAAATAATGATCAATTCTATTCTTTTTTAGTTATTGGGTGACCGAACTGAAAAAAACAGAGGGATCGCTGGAGTCACCCTTTCTTTCACCATACAACTCAACGACAACACTTTCCACTCTTACAAAAATGCGCAATTATGGCTAAACTTCAGGTCGCCGATGATCCATGTGCCCTCCCTATCTCTCTCTCTCTCTCGTGCGAGTAACTTCACGAAGTAACAAACTGAACTTTATTCTGTAAGCATGCGAGGTAGTTGATCACGAAAAGGGAAGGGTGAAACTATCATTGGGACCATTCTCGAGATTTCTCCTATCCTTAACAAGCTTTTCACGTTTCACCAGTCACAATGGAACTTTTCACCCACTAGGCAATGCTCTTGATTTTATATCCAATCTTTATGTTTCACTCGCATCTATGATTTTAGGCTGGTTTTACATTGGGGCTAAAGAATTTTAAGTCTTGTAAATTGGTTTTCAATGGAAATGCGCTCAATGGAACATGCAGTGCAATTGCTTTCAAAATCGTAGTGTCCCCTTCAATCTCTTGAGAGATATGAGTGGAACATGGAGCATAAGCAACATCTTCCTTAATAGTATCTTTCATCTCTAAAAGGAGTACAATAGTGTGAAACCATCTTATGCTCGAAAACCATTTCTAGCTCACTTTTTATAGATTTAACACACACACATATATATATACACACACACATTTCTAGTGTGTACGGACAGCAAAGCAAAAGTTACACATAAATTTAAGATCAATATAAGTCATGAAAAATACAAACAAATTAAAAACCAATACAAAATGAAGAAGAATAAATACAATAAACAAATTTTACGTAAATAAATAAAAAACAAAAAATAAAATAAAAAGGTAAAAATAAAATCTAAAAGAAAATTAAAAAATCAATGAAATAAAAAAGAATGATCAAATAAAATATAGTGGAACACACAAAAGTAATAAAAGCTATACATTTAAATAATAATAACAATGATGATGATGGAAAATAAGAAATAAAAAACTTTATAATAAAATATTCCATAAATGTTTTTTGAAAATCAATAAATATTTCATAAATGGTTTTTTTTACCAATTAAAAAAAAATTATACTAAAATATTCCATAAATACTTTTTAAATATCAATAAAAAATAAGAATGAGAGATATTATTAATAAAAATGAAAGAAAAAAGTTGAAATTATGTATGAAAATAAATAAGTGGGAAAGAAGAAATAACAATAAATAAATAATAGCAAAAACAAAACAAAAAATGTGTCTTCAACACTAACATCTATCCGAAACAAGAAATGTGAATTTAAGTTTTATCATGCATAATTTGAAAAAATATCTATGACATTCCTACTCATGTCATCAATGCACTAGAGTAGGTGCATACTTTAATAAAGATTTTTCCTAACTGAAGACTTATAATAAAGTGAACAAATCAATAAATACTCCGTAAATAGTTTTTATCCCAATAAAGACCTTTATAATAAAAATTTCATAAATACTTTTTAAATATCAATAAAAAATAAGAATTGGAAAATAATAATAATAATTATTATTATTATTAAAAAGAAAGATATTATTAATAAAAATAAAAGAAGAAAAGTTAAAATATGATAAAAAATAAATAAGTGGGAAAGGAAAAATAAGAATAAATAAACCATAGAAAAAACAAGGGAATGTGAGAATTTAAGCTTTATCATGCATAGTTTGGACAAATATCTATGACATCCCTACTCATGTCATCAATGAGGTAGAGTGGGTGCAGACTTTAATAAAGAGTTTTTCTAAATAAAGACTTCCAATAAATCGAACAACCTCATATACATTTTGAGAAAAGTGAGAGAGATGTGTGTGTGTGTTGTGTGTGTATGTGTGTGTGTGTGTGTGTGTGTGTGTATATATATATATATATATATATATATATATATATATATATATATATATATATATATATATATATATATATATATATATATATATGAGATAGCTAGAGAGAGAGAGAGAAACACATGAGTCAAATAAAAGATGTGGATGCATGCATGCATGTACCATGAGAAAGAAAAACTTAGAGGAGGTAATAAATTCATCATTTTACCTTCAAGAATAATTCAATCACGGCTCACAAAAATAGCACTATAACATATCGAGGGTATACCGAGGTTGCTACTGAGGCAAATGAACGGGCGTGAATTCTTCGCGACGTCGGTGTTGCAGTCGATATAGGTGTTAGAAAGAAAGCGCCGATATGGGCGCCAGTATAAGCATCGGTATATGCGTCGGTATATGCGTCGGTATAAGCGTCGGTATTTCCGACGTAAATACCGACGTCTATACCGACGTCTGCTGGGTGTCCCGGCACATATACCGACGACCATACTGGACCTACCGACGCGTATACCGACGACCATACCTGCACAAATTTTTTTGGACAGAGTGTGTTGTCTTTTGCTAAAGCATGATGTTGTTTAGCAAAAGACAATACATTCTGCCCAACTGAGTACATGTGTTATGTACTCTAATGGCAACCAAAACATGCATATATGCATACATGCATGCATATATGGATACATGCATATGGATACGTATATGCATGCATGCATGTATGCATATACATGCATGCATGCATGCATATGCATACATGCATGCATGCATATGCATACATGCATGCATGCATATGTATACATGCATGCATGCATATGGATACATGCATATGCATACATGCATGCATGCATATGCATACATGCATGCATGCATATGCATATGCATACATGCATGCATGCATATGCATACATACATGAATGCATATGCATACATACATGAATGCATATGCATACATGAATGCATATGCATACATACATGAATGCATATGCATACATACATGAATGCATATGTATACATGCATGCATATGCATACATACATGAATGCATATGTATGCATGTATGCATGTATGTATGTATGCATATGCATGCATGCATGTATGCATATGCATGCATGTATGCATATGCATATCCCTCATGCATGCATGTATGCATATGCATTCATGTATACATATGCATGCATGTGTTCATATGCATGCATGCATGTATGCATATGCATGCATGCATGTATGCATATGCATGCATGCATGTATGCATATGCATGCATGCATGTATGTATATGCATATGTATGTGTGTATGCATGTATGTATGCATGTATGCATGTATGTATGCATGTATGCATCTATGTATGTATGCATATGCATATGCATGCTTAAGCATGTATGCATATGCATTCATGTATGTGTGCATATACATGCATGTATGCATATGCATGCATGCATGTATGCATATGTATGTATCCATATGCATGCATGCATGTATGCATGTATGCATATGCATGCATGTATGCGTATGCATATCCCTCATGCATGCATGCATGCATGCATGCATGCATGTATGCATGCATGCATGCATGTATGCATATGCATTCATGTATACATATGCATGCATGTATGCATATGCATGCATGCATATGCATGCATGCATGCATGTGCATGCATGCATGTATGCATATGCATATCCCTCTCTCTCTCTCTCGCTCTCTCTCTCTCTCTCAAACAAAAATAAAGAGAGAAGATATTAGAAAACAAAAATATAAAGAAAGATAAAAGAGTGATATATGTTTTAATTACATTGATGTAATTTTTGAATCAAAGTTGTCAAAATCCACTTGAAATTCTCCTTTGTTAAATTCCCAAAGATTTGATCTCAAAAATCTCTTGCAAAACTAAAGAGAGATGATATTAGAAAAGCAAAAACATAAAGAAAGAAAACAGAGTGATACAATATGTGCGATCTACTTACCAAAGCGTAAGATCTATTAAAATAGAGGTGTGTTTAGAGAGAGAGAGAGGGAAGGAGAGAGAGAGAGAGAGAGAGAGAATTGTTTGACACGATCGTCAAAATCCACTTGAAGTTCTTTTTCGTTGAATTTCCAAAGATTTGATCCCAAAATCTTTTGCAAAACCAAACAAAGAACATATTAGTAAAGAAAAACATAGCAAAAGAAAAAAGAGAGAGAGAGAGAGAGCGAGAGAGAAAGAGAGAGGAGAGAGAAAGAGGGAGAGAGACAGAGAAAGAGTGAGAGAGAGAGAGGGAGAGAGAGAGAGAGATAGTGAGAGAGAGGGAGGGAGAGAGAGAGAGGGAGAGGGAGAGAGAGAGAGAGGGAAGGGAGGGAGAGAGGGAGAGAGAGAGAGAGAGGATGACAAACAGAGTTCTGTTGTTGGCGCGCGCAAACCCGAAAGGAGAAGTTCTACATTCAAAACGAGCAGAATGACAAATTTTGGGTTCGGGCCCAGTTAAAAAGAGAGCGTCGGTATAAGCGTCGGTATTCCCTCGATATGTTGTAGTGTAGGATTCAAATTAAGGGGGGATTTTTGGATCTAGTTGATCTTGGAGATTTTCATATCTTTCACACATATCTTAATATGATTAATACCCTTATTTAAAAAATAAAAATTAGAGATGTGGATGCATGCATGTATCGACACATGTGTGTGTGTGTCTGAGAGAGAGAGAGGGAGAGAGAGAGAGAGAGAGAGAATCACAGGGGTAATAAAGTCACTACTTTGCCTTCCAACATGATGTATCACTCACAATCGGGGATCTATGAAGTAGAGGTAAACCACTACTATACTATAGACTCAATTCAAACCCAAAGTGTGGTATGATGCATAACCCTGCAAAGTGGGGAATAAGGGGGATCTCTAGGGTGTGTTTGTTGTTCATTTCGATTGCAATCATAAGTGGAAGAGTAAATCGATGACCAAACTTTGAAGTAAATAATTATGAGTGGGGTGAAAATCAATAGGATCCAAATTAAAAGGAACGATTGTAGACCTTGTTGACTCTGGAGGTTCAAATTTTGACATCTTGTTGTCGATGTCTCAAAAGATGGTAGCAATGTTGACTTTTCCCAATAGATTGAAGGAGTCCTTGGTCACTTGGTCACATCGGATCCTTGGTCACTTGGGCGATGCTATCTAGCAATCACAACCACCTCTCTCTCTCTCTCTTATGCAATTAAAATGCACAAGGTAACAAAGTAAGGAATCCTTGGTCACTTGGTCACATTGGATCCTTGGTCACTTGGGCGATGCTATCTAGCAATCACAACCACCTCTCTCTCTCTCTTATGCAATCAAAATGCACAAGGTAACAAACTGAAGGAGTCCTTGGTCACTTGGTCACATTGGATCCTTGATTGTGTAAGCATTAGAGGTAACTAATCAGGAAAACCAAAGAGTGACAGGTGTCTTAGTGCTGGTTCTCGAGATTTCTTCTATCCTTACTTAAAATGCTTTTTCACATTTCATCCATCGCAATGGAACTTTTCACCCGGGAGGCAATGCTCTTGAATTTATATCCAATCCCTAGGTTTCACTCACATCCATGATTTTAGGCTGGTTTCACATTGGGGTGGGAGAACTTAAGATTTTGTGGTTCATTTCCAATGGAAATGCTTCCAGAGTTCTATTGTCACCTTTGATCTCTTCACACATATAGGTGGAACATGGAGTGAAATTGTTTCCAAAATTTTAATGCTTCCAGAATTCTAATATTGTCACCTTCGATCGCTTCACACATATTCGGATGGAACATGGAGTGAAATTGTTTCCAAAATTTTAGTGTCACCTTCAATCTCTTGAGAGATAGGAATGGAACATGAAGAAGAAGCAAAATGTGTCGTCACCTTTTGTGAAGACAAAGAAAGAGTGGAACATATTCTAAAAACCATGCATTTCTAGTAAAAAGTAATAAAATAAATACAAATATGATTAGAAAATAAAAATATTTGTGGTCTCTAGCATCCGTCACTTTTAGTTGAAAAGATGGAACTTCATCGTTCTTAGAGAAGGGCTTCAGAACATTTTGCTTTTCAATGTTCATGTGTTGGCATGAAACTATGAGTATAGGCACCGCTCAATGTGAGTAGAAAGTACCAAATGATAATCCTTTATTCATTTTTCATCAGCTAAAAGAGAGATGTTATTAAATTCGAAGCCATTTTTAATTCATCTTTTATAACAAACAAAAAACACACACACACACATATATATCATTACAACAGATCGGCCGTATACCGAGGTTTTCATCGAGGGAAATGAACGCGCATATTTTTGCCCCGATGCCGGTGTAGGTGTCGGTATGCTTATCGATATTAGAGCACCAGTATGGGCATTGGTATAAACATCGGTATGAGCGATATAGGTGTCGATATAAATGTCGGTATTATCGACGTCCATACCGACGTGTGTGCTAAGCGTACCGTCGCGTATACCGACGCTCGCTGGGTGTACCGACGGTTATTTCAATGACATTACTGGGAGTACTATCGCTTATACCGACGACCATAACTGAAAAATTTTTTTTGGGCAGAGTGTGTTGTCTTTTGCTACAACAACATTACCATGATGTTGCTTAGCAAAAGACAATACACTCTGCCCAAAAAAAACCCAGTACATGTGATGTGTACTCTAATGTCAACCGCAATATGATTTCATAAAACAGAATATTATTGGACACAAAAGAGATAATCAGAATGAACCATGAACCATGAACAATGTACAAAAAGAGTTATATATTTCATAAATGAAGCATGTACAAGAGTGTGGCAAACCACTGTCATATATGACGCTTTTACAAAATGTGCCAAAGCATTGGATTGCCATATAAAAATCAAATACAAAATTTTGGTGTGCCAATGCCATACACATGCAAAGAACGTTCCATATCACCAAAGAACATTAATGAAATGAGATAAATTCACATGAAATTTACAAACAACAAGTAAAAACCAAGTTTATAAATTAATCACCTCATCGCAAATGCTCCCATGAAACGTCCGCACTGCGTCCCTCTAAGTCCTCCAACAGTGCAGCCAATCCATGACAATATCCATAAGCCTTCTCTCTTTGTGTTGGAGGACGACCCATTGCCAGCTCCTGCAACAAATATACAAAACATTAGAGGAACATACGTGAGAAGCTTAACACAAACAAATTCAATAAATCAAATGGTACTTACAAACTCGTGACGCATCGTGTCATATCCGCCACTGCCCAAATGTGACGGTCCAACCGTATCTAAATGTGTGGTTACGGCATCTCGCTGTTGGCGATATCGATCAGGAGCCTACTGCTGCTCGTCACGAATCATATCCCACTCCTCAGCATCTAACCATACAGGCTTTGGTAAGCCTGCTCTGAAAGCATCATGAGCCTCGGATCATCAATGGGACATAACTTCACGTGCGGTGTGCAGAATCCACTCTGAACTGACAAGAGGCTATCCATCGACTGGTCGGAACTCTTGATAAATCATCTGTGTGATATAATTCTTTCGATCTTTATCTTATTCACTCCATTTCAATATGATAGAGTGTCCAAACTATATGGATCAAAGCTATCGTATACGTGCACGCATTGCTTTGCCAGCCGCATCCATCACCGGAGCTCCATCTCGGATACTATATACCTTGGAGTCATCATGGTCATGAGCACCCCAAAGTGTACGTGGTGTCTACGTGGTGTACCGTGTGGCATACCTACATCTGAGGTACTCGTCCTAGGAGTAGAAGCGGGTGACACAACGTCCGTCGCACTACCTCCACAACAGCCCCCTCCTCCAGACCTACCTGTAGATCCACTCCTAGAACCTCCTGCTCCAGAGTGTGACCTCGACCTACGAGACGAGCCAGAACCTGTATCGCGCTGAGGTGTCGAATGCACATGTCTACTGCTAAAGCCAGTAGGGGATGGCTGAAAAGATGGTCATGGTGGAGTCATAAAGCTAGGAGACATACCTCCGGCGGGAGTAGCACCACCGCAGAAGTGACACCGACAGGAGTGACACCGGCGGGAGTGAGGCCGGCAAGAGTGAGGCCGCCAGGAGTGAGACCGGGAGGAGTGCTACCACGAGCGATCCAATACTATGATGCAGCAGCCATATACGTGGGAGATACCTGACAGATGAACTTTAAGAACTGCTCCTCTATCATGGAATATGGAGTGACTGGAGGACTGTCTCCCATCATGCTTTGTAACAAAAGAACTCTGGACTGACACTGACGGGAGTGAAACCAGTAAGGGTGAGGCCGGGAGCAGTGCTACCACGAGCGATCCAATACTATGATGCAGCAGCCATATACGCGGGAGATACCTGAGAGATGAACTCTAAGAACTTCTCCTCTGTCATGGAATGTGGAGTGACTGGAGGACTGTCTCCCATCCGTTGGGCTTAGTAATTGCCCATAACTCTCGCATACGACCTCGCTCTTCTGAGTCCTCCCTTTGTGATTTACTTTCTTTCTTTTCGATCAAAGTCTTCCAAAGAATCTCTCCCACATTCTTAAAAATATGCATCGGTTCTACCAAATGATTGATCAATAATTCACTTCAATAAGGGAGTTCATGAAAAATGAACAACCATTTCATGCCAGCGACTCGATTTTCTGAATCCCACAGTTGTTTCCAATCACTAGCTTTCATTTGGCATTGCGCTTGTCGACCAATTTATCCTTCATGTAAAACATGTCCATCAAGCAAATATCTATGGTATCCTTCATAGACAGTTTTACGTAGTGCTTTGGAATAGTGTGCTTTGAGTCGTGGTCCGCATAAGGGACAAGCTGTTGGGGATGTAAGGGTCATGTGACCTTACCCTCATATTCATATATATACATCATATATAGAGTATTGCCTCAAGAGAGATCATTATGTGGGTTTCGAGGCTCCCACGCATGTCTGCGCGTCATTCCTCTCTTCTCTCTCCCTCCATCTCCTCCTTCCTCCTCTTGTTCTGCACACCAAAGCCCTTCATTGGTATCAGAGCATGTTGAAGGTTGGTGTGCAAGAAGCTTCAATGGAAGCTTAGGTGAGAAGAGGTAGAAGTGCAGGTTGGCATCTCTTGAGAGCTGTTCAGTATTTCGGTCATAACTCGAGCTACGAAGCTCGGATTGATGCGTTTTAAAGTTCTGTGCGTAGCTAACATAGAGAGAGCTACAATTTCACAGAAGGGCGCAGAACCTGGTTCGGACTTGTAAAGTGCCAAAAATTCGAAAAAACGAAGACTACTGTAGAAAGCCAATCTATATTCATTAGGACAACAGGTCGGTTGCGATGATTCAACTTGCTGCTCGTAACTTGAAAAGATAGCTACAACTTTGTAGAAGAACTCAGGTTCAGATTCTCAGTGCAAGGTCACCGAAACTGCAAAATACAGAGTAGTAGTGTTGCAGGTGATAGTGAAATTTACAGCAGGTGCTTGTTTTGAGCATATCTTGAGCTACATACCTTCGATTGAGGTGTTCTTTATCTCGTTACGTAGGCAAGACTCAGATCTTGAAGTTTGTTGAAGACCAAAAGTTCAGATTCAGAGGTTATCACCTCTGAAACAGCAAAACACAGAGCAGCACATCTTCACTAATTGCACTTGGAGGTTGAATTTGCTTTGGAGCTTCTTCGAGAGAGAATTTATGGTGTGCAAGCTCTTATTTTTAGAGCTTCAAAGCATTGTACCTGTATGATCATTGTGGTAGCTCCTCCATATGAGAGTAGAGCATGATCTTGTCACGTGTTTGGCATGTAAGATGACATTGTGGTATACTCTTATTTGAGGTTTATGTCATCAATGAGTCTGATCATGGATGTATAGTGGCATTGTGGTCTATAGCTTGCTTATGCCACTTGGTTATGGATTTAGTTACCGGTTGCACACAATTCTGTGAGAGTTGATTTTGGATCTTAGTTGGTACTTGTATCTTTGTTTTCTTTGCAGGTACATGATCCAGATTGGAGCCTCAGTTACACATTCGTTTGTCACCGTTATTAGCATTTGGTCATTGATTGATGTGTATTTGCTAATGTGATTCTTGGCATATGTGGATGGTGATTCCCACATGGTTATTTTGGTTCTAGAGTCCATTTTACAGAGGAGATGTTGCCGAAATTTCATTGGCTTTTATGCTAGAAGAGAGCTCTAGTGGATCTTGAAGCTTGTGTGATAGCTTTGGATCATTGACTATCTCCATTCACTTGGACTTGGTCACACATTATTTGTGACACATTGGACTATCTTGCAGGATTCATTCTTGAGTGGGAGATAATTCATGATTATATTTGCATGTGTTGCTATTAGTTTTTGGCATATGTCGTTGCCATTATCCTTGCTTGGATCAGTGACAGGTGGTGACATGTTACTTATTGTTCTTTGGTTATTGGTTATCTTGTTTGATTGCTCAGTTTACAAGGGATACTCTGTCGAATTTTTTCCAGGATTCTTTCACATCTACTTGATCAGTTTGGAGACTTGGTGAGCAGGCTTATGCTCATGGTTTTATGTGCATGCTAGATGCATGGTTATGTGACAGGTTGTTCACATGGTTCTTTCTCTAGTGAGACATATGTGATGTGAGTTATGCATATGGATATGCAGGTATAATCCTATTGAGAATAGAGTATTATTTTTAGTCTCTTGTTACATTGCTAGTCTTGGATTGCCAGCATGGTGTCTTCTCGATTCGATGGGACTGACTTTCCGAGATGGAAAGCTCAGATGTGGCATACATTGGTTCGTGCAGGGTTACACATGTATGTGCATAGAGATGCACAGAGGCCTCGTGACATGCCCGACCACGTATGGATGGATATGGATGCATTGGCCAGCTCCACTATCCGGTTACAGCTTGTGGATTCTATATATGAGTCTGTTATGTATGAGGAGACGAGTAGTGCACTATGGCAGAGACTACATGATATGTATGCGAGTCCATTGACTCATGTGAGACATAGATCACATCAACGACTTCGATGTTGGCATTGTGGTCATGAGGGCCATATTTGACGACGTTGCTTCAGGCGGATGCGACGACGACGTCAGAGATATGCACGTGATGCAGGTCAGGTAGTGGTTTCAGGAGAGTCTATGGTAGTTGATTATGCTAGTGATGGTGATATCACTTTCTCCTATGGTTCATCTCATGATTCCTCTTGTTCATTGGATAGCAGACATATGGCTTGGTTGCTTGATGCATTAGCCAGTTTTCATGTTACTCCACATCGTGAGTGGTTTTGTCGATTCTCATGTGAGAGTCGTGGATGTGTGCACATGCCTGATGGTATGGCATATGACATTGAGGGTGCAGGAGATGTATGCCTTATACTACCTAGTGGAGCATCACTTATACTCAGACATGTACGCTATGTGCCTTCATTCCCTATGAGTTTGATTTCAGTTAGTCAGTTACAGGAGAGCAGATGTTATGCATTCCTTGGTGAGCATCATTTTGAGTTGCAGTTGGGACAGCTTTGTCAGGGGTGCCAGGATTGGGCACATGTATCCACTGCAGGTACTTCATGTAAGAGACAGTCTCGTCTCAGTGGGAGTTCACCCTTATGTGCAGTGTGAGACTCGTCATGTCTCATTTTATCTACCTACAGATAGGTCTAGTGATATTCATGATGCACATATATGGCAGGATTCAGATGCTCAGATGGATGCACATGTAGAGCATGTTTTGGATGCTCATGATGCTTCTATGGAGCATGGGTTTGTTGATCATATGGATGTTCATTTGGAGCACACTTTGGATGATCAGTTGGATGCTTTAGAGCATGATCTGGATGCTCATATAGAGCATTATGATGATACTCAGTTAGAGTGTGATCATCAGTTTGACCTTGGTGTTGATGTTGTGCAGTTAGCTCATGTGGAGCATGATCATACACTTGGTGTGGTGGAGCAGGATTGCTCTCATGATACACAGTGTATGGTAGAGCATATTAGCTCTCAGGATGCACACCTAGACACATCCTTGGTTGATAGGATGACTGATTTAGATGTTGAGGAGTCAGCTATTATGCAGTCATTCTTGGATTCGCTCATGCCAGATGTTGACACAGATATGTCAGGACATGTTGGTCTTGATGATGGTGCTTTGGATGCCTTGGATACAGGCATGGCTGGCATACTTAGGCTAGCCAGGATAGCACAAGTTTCGTCAGCATTCGGGAGTCTGATGTACGAGTTATTATGCTCGAGACCAGACATTGCAGTTGCTATTGGAGCATTTGCACTTGGAGTTGTTAGTCGTTTGATGATTGGCACAGGCATAGAGTGAGTGGGAGCATGAGTTCTTGCATCAGTCAGATATGAGCTCGACTCTTATCGATATGAGTCTAGAGCAGTTTGAGGTGCATGGATACACCTTGTTTGAGGCAGTTGGTGTAGGATGATTTGGTATGGGTAGAGATCCGGACTCGTCCTGTACATTATTGTATAGTCCTACATCATTCTTTGTATATTTTTCCACTTATGGTCACATTGACCCTTAAGTGGGAGATTGTTGGGGATGTAAGGGTCATGTGACCTTACCCTCATATTCATATATATACATCATATATAGAGTATTGCCTCAAGAGAGATCATTATGTGGGTTTCGAGGCTCCCACGCATGTCTGTGCGTCATTCCTCTCTTCTCTCTCCCTCCATCTCCTCCTTCCTCCTCTTGTTCTGCACACCAAAGCCCTTCACAAGCATGGTAACCCGAAATCGATAAACCTAAACATTCACCATAACCAAGCCAATCATGCATCATCTGCATCTAAACATGTTCTTAATTGGTGGAATGATAGGAAAGTGGCGAAGAACCTTTGCGGGGATTGCTTCGCCTACAACGTCTTCTCTAAATCTATTTGCTCCACACTTTGGACATACGTGCAGATGCTCATACTCATTCCGAAAGAGGATGCAATCATTCGGACAAGCATGAATCTTAGTATAATCCATTCCAATGGACTGTAAATTTTTTTTTTCATCTCCACATGTTGGAGGCATGTCATTGCCCTCTGGCAAAAATTGATCTTTAAGAAGCTTGCAATAAGCAATTAAAAAGATATTATTAAATAAAGTTATTTTGATACAACAATGAAAGTTTATTTCAAATCCACTTACTTGAACAATTCAGTGACACTACTATCTGACCATCCATAGATGGATTGCAGATTGAGCATCGCGAGTGACGCACGTAGTACAGATATCTTTGCTCCATTGTAAAGTGGTAAACGAGCTAGTCTTTGCATGTTTTCATATTCTTCATCGACTTCTGATCGTGGAAATTCTGTTGCGTCCATGAAACTCTCGACATCTTCTCCACCATCATGATCTTCGTCCATCTCATAAAATGCTTCAAGCATCTCTTCCATATGTTCATTTCGTGTAATCCTATTAGTACTTGCTTGTACGTTTAAGTTCTTTTTTGTTCTCTTTTGTCCACGAGAGGTTATCGGTGCAATGTCGTTTGGGTCCATCTGCTCACATGGGGGACCATGCGAATGGTAGCGTAGGTTTTCTAGTCGAATTTTATCAAAGGATCCATACTCTCTAACATGTGCAATGCAAATCCGTCGTTTTTGATAAATTTGATACTTTCACTGAGTGCAAGGACATGCCATTCTCTCCTTCGGATCCAAACTAGCCATCTGATACAATATGGACATTTTAGAATATCTGATTTTTTTATTAAACCTAAAAATCATACTCCTAAAGACTTAAACCTGAAATACTAAAACCTAAATACTTAAACACCTAAAAAAACCTAAAAACTAGTCCTAAAACCCTAATCTATATAATTATCCTATTTTATATATTTATTTATTTATATATTCATATTTTTTTCTTAATTAATCCTATTTTTATATATTTAATTATATATACTTAATTAAATGATTTAAAACACTAGTTCTTTTTATATTTATTTATCTATATAATTATCCTATTTTATATATATATTTATTTATATATTCAGATTTTTTTTAATTTATCCTATTTTTATATATTTAATTATAAATATTTAATTAAATGATTTAAAACACTAGTTCTTTTTATATTTATTTATCTATATAATTATCCTATTATATATATATTATATATATATATATATATATATATATATATATATATATATATATATATATATATATATATATATATATATATATATATATATATATATATATATATATATTTATTTATTTATTTATATTCAGATTTTTTCCTTAATTCTTTTTATATTTTCTCTTTATATAAATTTAATTGAGTTATATGTATGCCTAATCCCCAAAACCCTAATCTTAAAGATCTAGACCTAAAATATATATATTTCTGTATGCATGTGTATATACATGTATATATGTATTATATGTGTATGTGTATGTGTGTATATATGTTATGTAGGTGTTAAAACCCTAATCAAAAAGACCTAGACCTAAAACATGTATATATGTGTATGCATGTGTATATAAATATGTATGTGTATATATATGTGTATATAGATAGGTGCATAAGTATGTGTGCATATGTGTATGTGTATATATATTTACTTTGATTAAAATTATTAAAATTAAACCTATTTTTATATATTTAATCATATATATTTAATTTATTTATTTAAAACACTAGTTCTTATCATGTTTATTTATCTATATAATTATCCTATTATATATATACATATATATATCTATTTATATATTCATATTTTTTTCTTAATCTATCATATTTTTATATATCTAATTCTATATATTTTATTATATATATTTAATTAAAATGAATTTAAACACTAGTTCTTTTTATATTTATTTATCTATATAATTATCCTATTATATATATGTATTTATTTATATATTCAGAATTTTTCCTTAATTTGTTTCTATATTTTCTCTTTATATAAATTTAATTGAGTTATATGTATGCTTAAACCCCAAAACCCTAATCTTAAAGATCTAGACCTAAAATATGTATATTTCTGTATGCATGTGTATATACATGTATATATGTATTATATGTGTATGTGTATGTGTGTATATATGCTATGTAGGTGTTAAAACCTTAAAACCCTAATCACAAAGACCTAGACTTAAACCTGAAATACTAAAACCTAAAGACTTAAACCTGAAATACTAAAACCTAAATACTTAAACACTTAAAAAAACCTAAACCCCTAATCCTATTTTATATATATGTTTATTTATATATTCAGTTTTTTTTTCTTATTTTTTTCTATTTTTTTCTTAATATAAATGAAATTGAATTATATGTATGCCTAAACCCTAAAACCCTAATCTTAAATATCTAAACCTAAAATATGTATATTTTTGTATGCATGTGTATATACATGTATATATGTATTATATGTGTATGTGTATGTTTGCATATATGTTATGCATGTGTAAAAACCCTAAAACCCTAATTGAAAAGACCTAGACCTAAAACATGTGTGTATGTGTATGCATGTGTATATATATATGTGTATAAGTATATGTGTATGTATGTTTAAATAGCCTAAAAACCCTAATCTTATTTTTATATATTTGATGTAAAAAAAAAACTTTAAAATCAAAATTTTATATATTTAATTATATATATTTAATTAAAACATTAGCTTATGTGTGTGTATATGTGTGCATGTGTGTATGTATGTGTGTGTGAATGTATGCATGTGTGTATATGTGTATGTGTGTCTATGTATGCATGTGTGAGTATATGTGTATGTGTGTGTATGTATGCATGTGTGTATGCATTCATGTGTGTGTGTGTGTGTGCATGCATGTGTGTATGTATGTGTGTGTGTGCGTGTGAGTGTATGCATGCATGTGTGTATATGTGCATGTATGTATGTATGCATGTGTGTATATGTGTGTATGTATGCATGTGTGTACATATGTGTGTGTACATATGTGTGTGTATGTATGCGTGTGTACATGTGTGTGTATGTATGCATGTGTGTATATGTGTATGTGTGTGTATATATGCATGCATGTGTGTATATGTGTATGTGTGTGTATGTATGCATGAATGTGTGTATATGTGTGTATGTATGTGTGTATGCATATGTGTATATGTGTGTGTGTATGTATGTGTGTATGCATGTGTGTGTGTATGTATGCATGTGTGTATGCATGCATATGTGTATATGTGTGTGTATGTATGCATGCATGTGTGTATATGTGTGTATGTATGTGTGTATATGTGTGTGTGTATGTATGTGTGTATGCATGTGTGTGTATGTGCATGTATGCATATGTGTATATATGTGTGTGTATGTATGTGTGTATGCATGTGTGTGTATGTATGCATGTGTGTATATTTGTATGTGTGTGTATGCATGCATGTGTGTACATGTGTGTGTATGTAAGCATGCATGTGTGTGTATGTAAGCATGCATGTGTGTACATGTATGTGTGTATGTATGCATGTGTAGATGTGTGTGTGTATGTATCCTCTATCTTCCTATCTCTATCCTCTCTTTCATCTCTCTTTATCTCTCACTCTCTCTCTCTTTCTCTCTCTCTTTCTCTCTCTCTCTCTCTTCTCTCTCTCTTTCTTTCTCTATCTCTCTCTCTCTTCCTCTCTCTCTTTCTCTCTCTATCAAAAGAGAATAAAACAATCACTTACAAGTATGTCCATCTTTTGGATCGTTGTTGTCAAAGTGTAATGTA
Organism: Ceratopteris richardii; assembly: GCA_020310875.1. Classification (NCBI taxonomy): domain Eukaryota; kingdom Viridiplantae; phylum Streptophyta; class Polypodiopsida; order Polypodiales; family Pteridaceae; genus Ceratopteris; species Ceratopteris richardii. The sequence goes on from CM035416.1 coordinate 170,141,790, forward strand.
TGTCGTCTATCATCGAATTCCAAAGAATCGACGCCAAAGAACTTTTTCAAAATCAAAGAGAAGAGAAATTATAAGACCTAAACCATAGAGAAAGACAAAGGCTAAGAGTATGTGCCCCACTTACCAAGATGTGAGATCTAAAGAGAGAGAGAGAGTGTGTGAGTAGAGAGAGAGATCTGTGTATGTGTGTGCACAAGACAATGTAGGTCGCAATTCGGTTCATGCGCGCAAATTCGACAAAAAACAACCAATACTCAAACACGTGCAAAAATGTTCAGTTTTGCTCTCGGGTTCTCGGTATGTTTAAAACATGGCTTCGGTATGGGTGTCGGTATGAGCGTCAGTATGGGCATCGATAATTTCCAGCAAATTACCGATGCTTATATCGACGCTCATACCAGCACCCATACCGACGCTTATACCGACGGTCGCGAGACACCTCAATGATCCGTTTTAAACGGTCATACCGACGGTCACTTGACCGTGGGTATCTTTAAATGGACTTTTCCAACGTTTATACTGACGCCGAGAGTGACCCTCGATATAGGCAGCATCGGTATGCCCCTCATATGTTGTAGTGTGTGTGTGTATATATATATATATATATATATATATATATATATATATATATATATATATATATATATATATATATATATATATATATATATATATATATATATATATATATCATAAGAGATGTGGACGCATGCATGTAAGTTGAGAGAGAAACTTAGGGGAGGTAAAATTCATGGTTTCGCCTTCAAGCATATACAGGATGCAAATTAAGGGTGGGAATTGAGGATCTAGTTGACCTTGGAGATTTTCACATCTTTCCAATATATTTTAATATGACTTTTCTTAATTTAAAAGTAAAATGAGAGATGTGGATGCACACATGTATCGACGCATGTGTTCGTGAGAGAGAGACACAAAGAGGGGTAATAAAGTCACTATTTTCTCTTTCAGCATAATTTATGGCTTATAGTTGGGGATCCATGGGATATTGGTAAAACACTATACCCTAGACTTGGTTCAAACTTGGAGTGTGGTTTGATGTATAACGCTCCAATTAGGATTAAGAGGGATCTTTAGGGGTTTTGTTCATTTCAATTTTTGTTCATTTCAATTAGAAGAGTAAGTCGATGGATGAACTTCTAGATATATAATTATGGTAGAAACAAGTTCCAAATAAAAGGAAACAACTAGGGAACTATTTGAGTGTGGAGATTTAGATTTTGATGTTTTGTTGTTGTTTGGGTCATAGAAAGTGGAATAAATGTTGGCTCGTCCATGTGGAAAGTATGTATCACACAATCAAAAGAGCTATTTCTTCCAAGCTTAATCTCGAATGATTGTATAACTGAATGAGCATAGTAATCATGGGACTCTCGTACCCTACAAAGCAGGGGTTAGAGTTCTCCTAAGTGACACTTGGAAAAAACTACTTGAAGGCAATTGGTTTAATCTGCTTGAAATAAAGTCCACAATTGTCCTCTCATAGAGAGGTGTTGAACCTCCCCCATCTCAAAAGGCGAAAGGCCCAACCAAACAAGCTAACGTACACGAACAACTCATGTCTGTTTAAGGTGAACATCATTCCTCTTAATTATGATGAACAACAATATTCCTCTTAATTACGTCCATCTGCACTAGCCAAAGGGATAGTGGGGGCCTTGGTATTCTGGACATGGGTTGCATGGCTACCAAACTGGTAGCAAAATGGATGATCAAGGCATGGTGCAATGAGGAGACTTCGTGGGCCAAACTGATCTTCAAAAACAAGAACGCGTTGACTTTGGTGGGATTCCAAAATTGGAAGAATCTCGACATTCTGACCCTTTTGTTTTCCCCGATCTCGGTTTTCCCGATTTCCCCGATCTCCGTTTTCCCAAAAGGTTCAAACCTTATTGTGCTCCATATGGAAGAGTTGGAATAAAGTCAAAAGCTTTATAAGAATCAGCAAGGATTGAAGTGGGCGGCCGGTATCAGACAGAATGTCTCTATTTGGTTTCCGATCCATGGCATCAAGAATGTGGAATCTTGGAACATTCAAAGTGCCAAGAGTTTCAGAGAATGGAAACATCTCTGGAATCAAGACACCAACCAATGGGTCAACTTTGAGGATATCGACCCTAGCGTTAGCATTACCTATGAAGAATGGAATATTTTACAAAGCAGACATTTGCCTGAGACCGTTCAAAAGTCCATCTTCTCATGGGACATGACTCGCCGTGCTTGTTGGGTCTCAAATGGCATAATGGCAATCACCTAATAGATATCCGAAATATCAAAGGAAACATTGACTATTAGGTCAACCTTAACAAGAAGTGGTGCTTGTCTTGAGCGCGGCTGCGTTGGGAAATGAAGTTCATGGCTATCTAGCACCCTCTCATAGAAAACAAAAAGTTCGTCCTCTTATGGCAAATTCTTCATCAGGGAATATGGACCAACCTAAAGGCTAGCAAAATTTGTGGGGTGTCTCCCTGGTGCAACCGCTGTTACCTGTCCATTGAAGATGTTGGTCACATCTTCTTTATTTGTCCCAACTCCAACAGGCTCTGGTAGATTGTCGAAAATAAAATTAGACTTCAGAAGAATATCAACTGGAAACAAGCTCTACTAGGAGAAGCGATTGGCTGCTCGATGACCCTCTGGAATGCCATTAGAGGGGAGGTCCTTTAGAAGATCTGGGGGGAAAGATGTGCTTATAACTTTAGTGACTCCCCCAAAGAGTGGTCGATTGAGAAATCATTGTTCCTCCTCGATAAAAGATTCGCCAACTATAAGAAATCCACCCCTTTCAGGCATCATAAAATGCTTCTCCTAATCAACAACAAACTTAAACCCAAGTGGGCGCCACATGAGGGTGATGACAGGGTGATTAACCTTCTTTGTAATGCCATCTAAACTCTGTAAAATCTACCCCCACTCTATGGGACTTGGGGGGTCTTGTGAACACTAATCCCCTTCAATTGTATTTTTTTTTTCTTTATTTAATACAAGTGTGAGAGAGTACGCTACGGCCGTACTTCCTTTGATTAAAAAAAAAAAAAATTGCGTTGAGCTAAAATATAGAGCAATATAACGAATAATATATTCTCTCTTATTGTCTAAAAGTTATTTGGACGTCACAAGTTAGTTTTGCATCTCGAACGTTTCTTGCTTTTTAACATCCGTATTTCTTGTCCTTTTGCGCGACTCGATGTTTTCTTCAAGAAATTATAGAGTGCAGCATAGTTACATTGTTCTTTTGATATCATAACTCACTTGTGTATCTTCAACGTTTCCTTCCTTAAAAAAAAACTTCCTTTTTTTTTTTTTTGGTTTTTTGGAGAACAACAAGAAAAGAAAATCATAAGGTGCATTACATAAGGTGCAGGAGGCAAGACCCCAATCTGCAAATCCCCAGATACAAAGACATTACATGATCCAACAAAAGAAAATTAATAACAACAGGACTATAAAGATAACAAATTTGGACAATCATACAACTTAGGACAAAGAGAACACCATGATGAATCTCTCTGATGAATGCAAAGATAAAACGAGATCCCTCCATTTATTAGGGTGATTTTGTCTAGATAGAGGAGGCCCTTCAGGAAGAGCATCTCTGCTGGCTTGAATGCCCTTAATGGCAATCTCTCTCATAACAAACTTAAGAGAGCAAAGAAAATATATCTTGCCACTGTTAAAGATCTTTTGATTCCTTCTACATATGTCCTCTCCATTGATGCCAAATAGCAAGATCCATTATGAGAGAGACACCAAGAAGAATCTCCTTACAGCCAAGAGAAATGATCCCAGTATTAAGACAAAAAGATTTGAGAATGATCCAGAATCCTTTGGCATGAAAACAGGTAACAAAGAGATGGGACAAATCTTCCTCACATCAATCCTAACGAGCTATTTTTACACATTCTTTTTATAAAACATATAAAGACTCTTTTTTGTAATAACAGAAAAATTGAATACCCCTTTGATGTCACATGTTGCCAGAGTAATTAAACATTGGAGATAGCTCACATCATTTATGTTATGGGCCTTGAGGGGCACTTGAAACGAGGGTAAAAAGCAGCGCGTAGGAGAGTGGACATGTGTCTCTTGGTGCCTTCATCAGCATAAAATATCATCTACAAGAAACGCCGTACTACAAGCCAAATGTATGGAGAAGAAGCATTAGTGAACGTGTTCTTGTGCTTACTGCTGATCTGCGCTGTGTAAAACTGACATCATGTATTTCTTTTGCTTAATGAAAGGGATTCTGATCTCCTCTTGAAGGAGCAAACAACGTGTAGCGATCTCCACCAGTAGAGTAGATTCTAATACACAAAACAGATTAAGTCTTCCGTGAGTTGCAGATATCCCAAGGGCCATCGGCTACGCAGGTTCGGTGACACCAAATGAATGGATACCTTGACACCAAATGAAACCATGTGGAAGCTTATGTGGCACCTCAAGCGGTAGAGGATCCATGTGCCCTCCTCCCTCAGAGAGATTTCCATGGCTGTTTCTATCCGGTCTGGATTCTATACATATATCGTTTTGCTTGTGCCGCCTACACCGTGTAAAACTGACATTATCTATTCTGATCTCGTTGAAGGAGGAAGGAATGTGTAGCGATCTCTACCTGTAAAATCGATTCTAATACACATAACAGATAAGTTCACCGATGAATTGCAGACATCCGAAGTCCCCCAATACCCGTCGCTTTGGATTTCTGATTCCTGAAGCTCTCACAGTATCAAAAGCACATCGACTGTTGTTTAAGGCCTCAAAATTAACAAAACCTGTCTTTTCTCTCTAACGTAGGGCCTTGTCAATCAGCTTCTAAGCGTGCTTTTTCTGTGTCTAGTCCTTCTCAATCAACTCCGTAACGCTTTCGAGCTTTTCCTAACCGATCTGGTATCCTCATCTGCGGCACGTTAACGTGTATCTCATCAAAAGCTACTAATTTTCTTGACTTGTTGTTCATGTTGCTTTTTATGTTATTATTTTTTACAATACCGACACATTATGATTATTTAAATCCGTAAAATATAATAGCTGAAAAGCTGGAGACAAACGTCAAAAATCAGGTGAACGCCGGCTTCAATAAATTTTGTTAGCTTCATACAATAGAAGCCGATCACTGGTGAATCGGTGATAAGTGGAGTGTGTTGGTTGCGCTTTCCTGAGTTCGTTCATTTTTCTCCTCCAATCGCAGAGTTGGCCTCGTGACTTTGCTGTCGTCCTTGCTAGTTTCCTTGCGCTGAGCAATGTACAAAGCGTAAAACCTTCTCCGACGCCAGGCTGTTATTTTTGTTTTGTATTGCACATTGCACCGAGAGTGATTAGACGGAGAGCTTTTGGAACCCAGATAGCTTATTGCGTCGAGCTCTACCATCAGAAGATCAGATGCCGAGTGATGAAGCTACGCCGCTTTCGATAGCTCTCATCTGTTACTGATATCTACATTCAGTTCGCTATACGGAAGAGAGATTTACAGTGTATAGAGTAGAAGCTGTTGTGCATCATAAGTCGCAGAAAATTATGGCCCGTCTGCTACTCTCTTTTATATTCGTCACATTTGCCTACGTTTTACATGACGGACGGCTGATTGCTCAAGCTGCCCCATCGTCTCAGTTGATTGAGCATCTCCCTGGGCAACCGGACGTTGGCTTCAAGCAGTATTCGGGGTATGTCACTGTGAATGCAAGCGCCGGTCGTGCCCTCTTTTACTACTTCGCTGAGGTGGACGCAAACCCTTTCCATAAACATCATGCTACTGATTATCCTGTCACTCTTTGGCTCAATGGAGGTAATATTCCAGTTCATAGAGTACTTTTTCTTTTTCTTCTTGCATCAAATCTCCTGTACATCTTTCTGCATACTTTTATATGCATGTTACCCATCCATGCATCTATAAGCAGAGACCTGTTTGCTTGCCTCTCTGGGGCTCTGTCTGCTTGTCTGTCTGTCTATCGGTGTCTTATGCTGAACGCATAGGAGTCGAGTTACCAAACTTTCGATGCTCTTGCCTAGCTGGAGTGTATGTGGCTCCTAGGTGGCCGTGTGAGTGTCCCATCAGGGTGGCTTAACTGATCTGGCCTATGATGCATATATAAATAAAGATCTGTATAATATAGTTTTTGTTATTTTTTCCCATGGCCTAATTCCTTCCCATGCGCAAACGGAAGCCCATTAAACTGTCACAGTCTGCTCTCAATGAAGCAGTTATGCAGGCAATGCACAGTGGAATAGACCAAAAATGAGTAATGAGAAAAACGAGGACTAAGAGGAAACACAAATTCTGAGGAAATAGACTCAGGGATAGAAACCCAAATTCTAAAATTGGCAAGAGGAATGAAGCTGCAAATATTGTGCTGTCCACCCGTGTGCTCCCAATATGGAGTTTAATGCCGATCTAGACAATCTCTAGATGAAGGGCTTCCCAGTGCACAATGGTATCTAAAGCTTGCCAATGTATGTAGCTCTTACGATGAGAGTTGGTATAGACAAACATAGTGGGGAAAGATACCCGTTGAAGGGGGAAAGCCTCCCATTGGACTCCCTCATTAGGGTTCTATGGGGGAAATATTGCGATGGGTGACAAGACCTTTATCTTTGCCTTGAATGAAAACTGCAATGACATGGAAGTTTATGCTCTACCTAACCTCATGGCTCACAAAGATCATCTCTTACCATATGGCATCAACGATCTCATCTAACTTTGAAGTTGCGGTTCCACACAGTCTGGACTTTTGAACTGGCTTCTCCTCATAATGGGGGCCTTACAACTTAGAGCACCATGGATTATTTGTGGTTACTTGAGGGTGGGGTATTGCATACATCTAACATCATCTCATACATCATACTAAAGAAAGAAAAAAAAAAAAAAAAAAAAAAGGGATAACTTTTAAGTCACTTAATTTTTTTAATGGAGTGAAAATGTGAACAACGAAGTCATCTTACTAGTTTATATAAATGGCTACAACAAAGGAGATTACACGTAGGACATATTTTATGCCTATAGTTGTATTTGGAGACTACTAGTTCTTACTTGTATGGAATTGTGAGGCACTTTTTGCCTTAGATACAATGGATATGCAAGGTATGGAGAGCGTAACACAATTTGCTGATTATTTTTTCAGAAAGAAAAATGAGAACAATGCAAATAAAGATATTCAAATGGGACAAGAAAATGCTGATTTATTAGAGGCACAAGGAATACGAAATAATGATATCTTTGATGGCTTAGACAATATAGAGAGTACAATGATCAACAATCATCATAGATACCCAAGAAAAGCAAAATTGGAATGTTGCTGAAAAAACTATATCCAAAAACATGATGTGTATTATCACAAAAGAAGATTCAAGGTTTTGAGATTAAACACTAAGGTCCACTACAAGCTGACCCATGAAAGCAAGGTACAAAGTCAAAACCAACCATAGGATGATCACTATAGAAGTTGAAGAAAATGAAGATGAAGATGAAGAAGATGAAGATGAAGAAGATGAAGATGAAGAAGATGAAGATGAAGAAGATATAGATGACGTATTCCAAGTGGATGAAGATTCTTTGATTGAGGTTCCGTAGAGGGATTTGCAAGAGAAAATTGAGAGTACAAAGGGAATATGCAAGAAGAGAAAACAAGAAGAAGACGACTGAGTTTTGACAAAAGAACTCCAATCAAACCTTGAGAGAAGTGCATATGAGCAACAAGGAAGAGAAAACCAAGCAGGAGACTAGAGAAGGAACAAGAGAAAGAGCCGGTAGGGAAACAAGCACAAGAACAATCAACACAAGCAAAAATTGCACGGAAGAGAAATGAAAAGGAAAGGAAAAAATTTAGAACAGATGGTGAGCCACGGACATGTCAACCGAGACCACCATGATCACCAACAAATTAAACAAAGTACAAATACAGGTCAGTAATTGTTTCTCTATGTGAGATATGCAATTACTAAAAGAGCTCGAACCCAATGATTCCAAAAGCCCTTTTTGTTTGAGTCGTGAAAGAGTGTTGAAGAAATTTGAGGAATTGATTAGTAGAGTCTAGTCAGGTGCCCTTCTTGCCTTGCAAGATGAAGCCAAAGAAATCATTGCATTCATTTTTGTCGATAGTGTGTTATGTCATTTACATGCCAAGAGGGTCATCCTTCAACCGAGGTCATCCTTCATCCCCAAGATCAGCTCTTGGCATAGCCTATAGGTGATGAGATGGCAAACTTCTAGAAGCTCCATGATGACATAGCCTATAGGTGATGAGATGGCAAACTTCTAGAAGCTCCACAATGATGTGGCAAGAAATGGTTTGCATGGTATTAGCTGTTTTAGTGTACTTCACGAGGATTTAATTGCTTCCCTTGGTGTGGAGTCTGAGTAGGATCCCCCCACTTCTGCTCCAACTCCCTCAATGTCCTCTCTTGGGCCTTCTACGTCTCCACGGCCTTGCGGGCAGCCTGGTACTACACCTTCCTACTCTCGGCTATCTCTCGACAGTGATTTCTTGGTGAATGGGGAGGCCCATGAGGGACAATCTCCTTCGTGTCCTCTTATCATGATGGGTACGTCGCCCTTGACCGCTATTCCCCCTGGGCCTGTGAGTTTTGATTACCACTTACGGGGAGAGCGTTTCGAGTATGAGTTCTCAAAGTTCTTTGGAGCATAGGAGGACTTAATCTCTTCACCTATTTGGGTAAAAGAGTTTGAAATTTACTTACAGTTAACTTTTCATGCAATTAATGCATTGAAAATCCTTTATTTTTAGCCTTTGATGTTATTTCTACATGAGCGTACCCATCCAACATTTTTTTTGAGTTTATAGCTTGATATTAGCTCTCATACTTTTTTTTAATTTCTTTTTTAATTTGGTGGCAAATAAAGTGACCCTCGAGGACCTCAAATTTTTTCTAATGGTAGCATACTTCCAATGCTTGTAACGCTGAATAAAAACTCAAACAAAAATTCGAATCAAAGAATGAAATTGCTTGCACAATGGTTATAACTTATGATAATGCATTTGAAGTATACACTGCCTTGACAATGCTCACCAAATAACAATCCGAGAAAGTGAACGAGGGTGTGCGGATGACATGCCTCTAGAAGTGGTGACTTGTTTTGTACCTTTTGTTGGAGTTTGAAGAGCCCAAATGCACACAAAAGCATGAGAACAAAGAAGAAGATTAGGAACACAACAAAGACTGTATTATTAAGGGTGGTGTATATGAAGATAAGTAGCACATTAGGGTTATGGGCATATATACCAACCAAGAAACACACCCCCTAAAGAAGGGGAAAAGTGCCCTAAGTGCTTTCACACACATCACTACCAAAATATTCTAATAGAAATGATATAGAGTCTCCTTTGTTAAGTTGTGTATATGTATGGGTGATCTTTTAGTCAGACAATCTATTGGTATTCCTCTGTAAATTCTCATCTTTTCACTTATGAGTTTGTTTTTATTCAAAGAACTGCCTTAACTAATAGTTTTCTTGTTAGTTTACATATTTGATGCTTTCTAGATCATCTTCTTCTTAATTTTTTTAAAGTTTATTTATTTTTAATAATTTCCTCCTCAAGATTTTCTATGCTTAAATGTTGAAGCTTTCAATGATGATACTTATCCACAAGTTTATCTTAACTTGATTGTACCTCAAATACGGATTTTGTACTTTTCTAGTTCTCAGATTATTTCAAGCTCCTATTGGTTTGGAAGTAGAAGAAGGTAAGAACTAGGGATTTTGTACTTCTCTAGACCTCAGAATTTTTCAAACTCCTATTGGTTTGGAAGTAGACAGACATTCATGAAAGAAGGTAAGAACTAAAATATCTTAGTACCAATTTTATTTGAATGCCTAATTTTGAATCATATATTTCTGATTCGGCTAAGTGTGGTGACGTTTGCTTTTAGTTTAGATTTTTCTTGCATTAGTGACCCTTAATATAAGCTGCATAATAGATCCATATTGAGAATTAAAATTTAGATCAGTGCACATAAGTAGAGGACATCATTGTTTTTCTGTATCATTGACCATGAAAATAAGCTCAATGAAAGATCTACATGCTGATAACTTTAAGTTGTAGATGTGTTCAAGTAGATGGTGTTGGTTCTGCCTGTCTTTTGCCCTGGGATGAGTCAAGCCTGTTATTATCCACTAGTTCATATCTTTTCTGCCGTCATTCACTGAATCATGTGATACATTCCTTATGTCTGCAAGAACATAATACTATTTGTGACTATCTTTGTGTATGTGAACGTGATGAATTAATCTAGATACAATACCAGTTGGACATGCTTTAGTTGGTTTTAAATCTGATTGTATGAATCAGGTCCAGGATGTTCTTCCATTGGAGGCGGGGCATTTACAGAACTAGGACCATTTTTCCCAAGAAGTGATGGAAGAGGTTTACGAAAGAATAAATATTCTTGGAACAAAGGTAGGACTTGGTATTTAGTACTGCTTTTTCAGTATGTGCTACTATCTACATCATGTAAGCATCCTATTTTCATGAGTTTCTTGCACTAGTCACAAATATCATTTTCTTGGAGTCGCCTGCTGGAGTTGGATGGTCTTATTCAAATACTACCACAGATTACACATCCTTTGGAGATGCTAAAACAGGTACTTGATGTTAACCATTGCTATTTTTTTTGTAAAATTTAATATTTTTTTCTTAGGGTACTCACTTCACCTTGCTTATAGTCTTCTTTTCTTGTGCTTGCAGCCGAAGACTCATTAGCGTTTCTTCTTGGATGGCTTCAGCTTTTTCCCGAGTACAAAGAAAATGACTTTTATATTACTGGGGAAAGTTATGCAGGTCAGGCTATCTCCAGCTGAATTACGGTCTAGGATTTCAACATCCAATGACTGTCTTCTCTTTTGTTATTTATCATCACCATTCTTTTTAATGCAGGCCATTATGTCCCTCAGCTTGCATCCCTCATGCTTTCATATAAAGGGCCGGATGGGTTCAAATTCAATCTAAAAGGAATTGCTGTGAGGATCTGAAAATTCAATTGTATTTTACTCTTTGGCTCAGTCAAATGCTTCTTTTTAGCTTGTTTTCCTGCTTGTAGATTGGTAATCCACTTTTACAGCTTGCCGTTGACGCTGCTTCAACTTATGATTACTTGTGGTCCCATGGAATAATATCCGACTTGGTCTATGATGATATTGTATCACACTGCAATTTTGAAGATTATACACTGAGTTCTCCAAGTAACAATGTTTCAAGTTCATGTAACAGTTCTCTTCAAGATGCAAACAATGAACTTGGTGATTATGTCAATAACTATGATGTTACTCTAGATGTTTGCTATCCATCTCTTGTGCAACAGGAGTTGCTCCTAAGAAAGAAGGTATAGCCCTACTCCATTTGACACATTATATACTTTTCTTACACCTTTTGGCTCATAATTGGCTTTTCTTCATTGAAAAATGTAACTCTGTATTGGTCATGTAAAAACTTCTTTGGTATAGATTTCGTCCACAGGGATTTCTAAAATAAATCACCTGTGAAGAAGTTTTATTTATATTCTGTTTCCATAGGTTGCTCACATAAGCAATGGAGTTGATGTTTGCATTACAAGTGAAAGAACCTTCTATTTCAACATGCCAGAAGTGCAGCAGGCACTTCATGCCAATTTTACAACTCTTGGTTATCCTTGGTCTATGTGCAGCGGGTAAGACACATCCTACTCTAGTTTGCATGTCTGTCTAGCATCCTCTACAGTGATATGAATCTTATTGTGGGGACAGTACTGCATTAGGTCTTACAAAGATTGTTTGGTAACTTGTGATCCATTAGGTTTGTCTGGATATACACTACAAGTATGTTCGATCATGGAAGTCCCATTGATTTAATGCATTCTTGTCAATCCTTAGGCATATTGCTAAAATAAAAAACTATAAAGCATTCAAGATGGTTTTTAAAAAAATGTTTTTACAAAGGCAGTAAAAATAGCGCTATACTTTCATTATGCTTATAGATGACTTTATTTTCGTTGTTGAGCAGATTTATCTTAATTTCAAATGAAGTTAAAGAACCCTGAGAACTTTATAATGGTATCCATTCACCAAGTTTACGGATCTAACGATTATAATAGAATATAATGTACAATGGAGTACAGTGTTTCAGATATCAAAATCCTATGCTTGTTTCACCAATTTTTACAAAGGTATCTATCGCTTTGGTGCATCCTTCTACAAGTCCCCAATTTTTACTTAGTAAACTCTCCACTTGCTACATGTGATATCTTTACACATGATTATTGTTGAAATCTCTAGAACTGTAAATATCTGAAATAGATCTACAAAACAATGAATAGGAACACACCAATGTAATCCTATAGATCTAGAAACTCTGTGAATTTCAAAAAGTTATCACCATCTTATGCTTCAAAGATGTCAAGGACTATATATTAGGTTGTGGCCACTGGAGTTAGAGAAGAGAATTCACCTCTCTAACCTGCCAAAATCATTTGATGAAGAGCATACAACATATGTATGTGTCATAGTTGCATCGCAACGTGTTGCGAACGGTCCGCAACGTTGCGACGTTCGCAACGCGTTGCTTTGCAGTCATTTTTTTAATTCAAAGAATACCACAAAATATAATTTTCTTAGGAAAGAAAACAAATTATATAAAGTCTTATCTAAGATATTATCCAAAATCTCTAATATATGCAATACAAATAATGTGGAGAATGAGGAAGACATAAGAAGCTTTAGAAGAGTAGAGATTCATTTATGTATGGTATTCTTTTTGGGCCTTATCATCTCGAGATAGATTGATACTTTGGATTTCCCATGTTCTTCTTATAATGCACTTACAGAATGCACATGTTGGACAAAAGCTTCATCCTTGGCCTTCACAACCAAGGTACTCTTCTATGATGATTGATTTGACTACTGACATAGGTGTGAATGGTGAATCATATAGTGACTAGTCTGGAGTCAATAATCTATGCTATGTATGTCTTATACTACAATTTATGGTATATTTAGTCATATCTCATCTTATATATGTCAAAATCGCAAAATAACAAAAAAAATATATATATAAATTTTGAAAAATAAATAACTTTATCGCAACACCCAGGTCCAGACGTTGCCTTCGTTGCTAACATGTTGCCGTTGCCGTTGCCGTTGCTAAAACGTTGCTTTCCACTATGGTATGTGTGTAAAAGAAAACTCTCTCACGTAAAAGCTGAGTACGTGTAATACTATGAAGTGGTTGCTTCTTCACCAAGGTAGAAGGAAATATGTCTCCAATAAAAAAAATTCGCATCTTAATGGGGTATATAAAGAAATTAGAAGAGGATTCAATCAATACTAAAGAGTAATACTTACAATTGATAGGATATCTCATTTTGTTTTAGTTCTTCAATTTCATGTTTGACATTGTAAAAACATATTGTACAATGGAAACATCCACTATTTTTGAGATTTTTGAAGCTTAATATCTTCCCTTTCCAGTGAAGATCCAAGTTTCCACGATCTCTTACACGATGAGGGCTAAGTCTAGAGGGTTGCATGTACACCCATGCACCTTTGCAAAACTCATGTCCTAACCAATGTCTTTCTACAGCCTTGATATTGTGACATTTTAACGTGATAACCTCATCTTTTGAATGCCTAAAGGATTTAGGTTTCTCCATTGGAGTTCAAGCTATGGAAGTGGCTGTAGGAATTCAAAGAGGAAGATCATCAGAGAAAGAAATGTAGATATAGGAGTTGTACTTTGAGTTACTTTTGAAAAAGTCATTTTTTTAGGTCGGGTCATGCACAAATTTTGGTTTAGGAGTAAAAAATAACACTTTTGATCCTAAAAAGTGGTTGGGGAGCCATTGAATTGTGTCGTGATGAGTTTTAAAACTTCTTGAAATTTTTGAACTTTTGGACCTAGGCTGGTTACGAGATTCCTTTTTGGAATCTGAGTATGAAAATGTGAGGTTTAAGAGAGGAAAAGTCGTATTTTGAGTTATTTTTGAAAAAGTCACTTTTTTTAGGTCAGCTCATGCATGATTATGATGATTTTTTGGGACCTGTATGAAAGTGTGAGGTTTAGGAGGGAAAATGTTGTATTTTGAGTTATTTTTGAAAAGTCACTTTTTTCAGGTAAGCTCATGCTTGGATTTTTGGTTTAAGAGTCAAAAATAGCATTTTTAATCCTAAAAAGTGGTTGGGGAACCATTGAATGGTCTTATGATGAGTTTTAAAACTTTTTGAAATTTTTGAATTTTTGGGCCGAGGTTGGTTACCAGATTCCTTTCTCTCTCTAGAGGCAAAACTTGAACATAGGGGAATCTTGTCCCCTCTTCCCTCTTGAGCCTAGTAATTTATAAGCTATAGATTGTGTTCACCACCCTCTTCTGATTGATCCATCACTAATCACTCCTTAATCCAAAAGGCCCATGCAAGGTTCATTTTTTTTCCTAATGAACTCTAGCCAAGTTACACATGAATTCAAAATAGTTCCAATTTTTTGAAAATTTATTGAGTATTGATACCTGTAAACTTAATGAGGAAATTTTACTTGGATTTCATTATAGTCTGTGCTAGAATATTGGGTTAATGAACTAAACCATGTCACTTATGACTTGATCACACATATTTTTTTTGATAATTCATCTCTCCATTGTTAGAAGTATGACTGACATGTCTCAAGTATTGGGTTCAATCGTGTAGTAAATTGTAAGATGTTGGTTTTTAGGTCCACAATTGATATATAGACAGAGAAAAGAGAGACATCATGAAGAGAAAGTTGCACATGAGCGATATGAAGGGAGCAAATCTCTACATATTTTCATTACATTCCATAGTTGAAGTAACAAGATTGCATAGAAGATATACAATATGAATACAAGCTTTCCAATAACTCCAATAACCTCCAAGTTTAAAGATGATCTCCTCCAAAATTGAGAAGCTTCAAGCTGCTCCGCACCTTGATGATGAAGAAACAGCAACTCCACCTCCAAGTTGAAAAACCACCTCCTCAAACCATAGTTCATGATGAGAGCTCCATGCAGTCATGATTACTGACAATAAGCTTGCCTTTTTATAGGCTTTAAGAGCCGAAACAAAGCTTTATGGAAGATGGCCAAAAAGCTGCTAAAAGGCTATTCCATAAAAAGCGCCAAAGGTTTTAGGATTCTAGAAGAAAAGCTGTTGCCTAGTTCTTTTCATGTGTCATATGTACTAATTATAGCCATTTGATCTATTCCCCAAATTTGCATAAGACGTTGACAAGTGTCTCTCTTGCTTTTCACACTAAAACCTGAAATTAGGGTTTGACTTTTGATGCACCATTTTCTGTGAAATACCCAAGCGTTATACATGGTTGGATGGCTCTCAAGGAGTACCATCACATTATGTGATAAATTTTTTAGTCAAATATTGAAGAGTTTGACCAGCCCTTTGACCAAGCTTTGGTCACCAAGTTTTAAATGTTTTTCACTTGTTGGTGGGGTCCTTAGTGGAAGGTTATGCTTTCAGACATATTTTCTAACAATCCCCTCCCCCTAACACTAGGGGAATATGCTAGGTAGGCATGTTTGTCATTTTCTGTAATTATTTTAGTTTAGGTACCTCTATTCTTCACATATCATGTAAAGTATCCTACAAGCACACACAAGGACCTTTGTGATGAAGAGCTCTCCCCAAGCACACATCACAAAGAGAACTCACACATCCCCACTCTTCTCAACCAAGTACACCAAGTACACAAGAGAACTAGAGTATATAGAGAATTTGATTGCATGTAGGAAGATCCAATCTTCATTGCAATTGCTTTGATATCAATTGTTGGTTTTTAGGCCCACAAGCAATATAGACACATACAGAAAATAGAGACATCACGAAGAAAAAGTTGCACATGAGAGATATGAAAGGAGCAAAGCTCCACATATATTCATTATATTCCATAGTTGAAGTTACAATTAGCATAGAGTATATTCAACATGAATACAAGTTGTCTAATAACTCCAATAACCTCCAATGCTGAAGATGATCTCCTCCAAAAACTGATAAGTTTCAAGCTGCTGCACACCTTCAAGATGACATACGACAACTTACATCCTCCAAGTGGACGAAGTACCTTCTCAAACCATAGCTCGTGAACAGAGCTCCATGTAGTGATGATTACATATGGCAATAATCTTGTCTATTTGTAGTTGTTAAGAGCCCAAACAAAAGCTGAATGAAAAACTCTCAAAAGGCTTCTAAAAAGCAATTCCGTAAAAAGCACTGAAAACTTCGGGATTCTAGTAAAAAACTGCCACCTAGTTTTTTGTATACCATATGTACTAATTATAGCCATTGGATCTATTCCTAAAATTTGCATAGGCTGTTGACAAGTGTTGCTCTTGCTTTTCAGACTAAAAGTGCTTTTCACACTAAAACCTGAAATTAGGGTTTGACTTTTGCTGCACAAATTTTTGTCAAATACCCAGTGTTATATATGATTGGATAGCTCTTCAGGAGTAGTGTCACATTATGTAATAAAACTTTTAGTCAAATTCTGACCAGTTTGACCAGCCCTTTGACCAAGCTTTGACCAGCAAGTTTAAAATGATTTTAACCTGCAGATGGGTTCCCTAGTGGAAGGTTGCCCCTTCAAACATATTTTCTAACATAAGAGAAGCTTGTGAACTTAATAGAATGAGAGGAAGGCCTAATCAAAAGTTGTTTTAACTTGCCATATATTTGCATGAGATGCATATAATGGTATACATATGTGAAGTATATCCACAGATACTTTATACAACATGGGCATTGGGCACTCTGCTGTGTGGTTTTCCTAGACTCTGCAGCAATGAAGGCCTGAAAATATCAAAGATTAGAAGAATTATATTTCTTCTTCCTCTCCTTAAATGATGTTTCCTATATATCAATAGTGTCTATGACTACAATATGACAATTTGAAATGCTTAAACATAGGAGTATTACTGTAGTACGAGTCTGCAAGGTGGAAGAAATCACTCGTTTAAGTGACCTACCTAAACCATGTCTCAAAATGCAGGTGCAGTCAATCTAATTGTTTGCTTTGTCTAACTCAGCAGACAATAGATATCATATCGACCTTTTGAAATGATAAAGTTTATAAATTGCACATCATTAAGTTTTCACAACTGCTGGCATTTTTAAGGTGGTAATGCTATGATTTTTGTTTATCTGATCTTGTATGTCTCCTTTAGGCTCATATCTGACAACTCTTGATGTGAATACACATTTTGAAAGTGTACTCCGTTGCCTAGCTTTCTCAACCATAAATGTTGCACAGATAATGATTAGTTCATTGAAACGATTGTCTTTTCTCCATTTTTTTTTTTTGATCTTTCAGGGTGCTCCAATATCATCTTGAGGATGCAAATATTGATATGCTTCCGTCTTTGAGAGCTTTGCATATTCAAGGGATTCGGATTTTGATATTCAGGTCTACATTATCGAATCAATGTTGGTTGTGATTGATGTATGTCTCTAGGAAACGAAGTTGTGGTTTACTGCTTTTTAAGTGTGGTCATGTGAGAGAGAGAATACACAACTTGTCAAAGTGTAACAGTAACCCAAAATGCTTACCTACACTAACTGATATTCGAATGTCAAATTACAAAGTATGTATATGACTATAAAACTGAATGTCTGCTAAATGTGTTGAATGTAGATACAAAATCTGAATGTGTGTCGAATGTAGTTACAAAATCTGAATCTAGGTAGAATTTCGGGAACTAGATACAAGAGTTGTCATAAAGTGCCTAAGGGGTATGAAGAGTGTGTGTATGTGAGTTTAAAGTAAATAGAAACAATTAACAACTGTTTGTACAACAAATCTTAATTAAATAACAAGGGAAACTCCTCCTTATGATGATTTAGAAGGCTTTAAGCTTATGAACAGCAACACGAAAAGAAGAGGACAAAGTATAGAATTTGTTTCTCACAAAATTCAGCAAGATGCTGATGGATGGCTGCCAAAATCTCCTCCAAACTTGCACCAGAAGTTAGGGCACACCTCCTTCAGAAGTTAGTACACCTCCAAGTTGGGTGATCCTTGAGTTGAGGGTGCAAATGATGCCATAAGTGACCCCTAAGGCTTCTTTATATAGGAAGCCTACGAAAAGCACCTAAAAAGCAAAAAAGCTTGCGCTAACTGCTTTTGGGTTCTTAAAAATTTGCTTTTCTGACATAAAACTGTAATGATCTCCCCAATTAGCCATCAGCTCAGTATGAGAACTTGCTTTCCTTGATGTAGAGAGGAACAATATAATGTAAAAAAACATTTCGGAAAGAAATTAGAGACCTTCTATGACCAAAATTTGGCTAAGTCTCAAAAATTAGGGTTTAATGTTATTTTGACATTGTTTCCAACAAACTATGCATACCTCTAGCACCATCCTCCGAGGTGAAGATGTATGGATCCCTTGAAAGTGAAATAGCATCTCCTTCATGTGCTGACCTTGTTTAACCTCAAATCATTTTTCTTCTTGTGTATGTTCAAAGGTTAGTTGTACATGCTGCTCAAATTCGGTAGTTTACAGAGCTAACATATTTCATCCATCTGAAATCTCGAAGCAAATTGTTTGCTAGCGTTGTAATTTATTAAGTTTACTGCATCACCAGTAGATGATAATTATCTCTGAATATACACTTCAATAATGACTTGACTACACACCTAGTCAGCCTATTAAGTAGATGCCGTGGAGTAGGAGCATCCATCTTGCTAATCTCCTCGTTAAAAGAGGCTTCTTAATAAGGTATATTAGAGCTTGGTGATCGACATGAAAAACTACTTTATTGCCCAACAAATAATGCCTAGATTTCAAAGCATACACCATTGCCAATGGCTCTTGCTCAGTTATTGCGTACTTCCTCTCTGCTGAACACAAAACTCTACTCGCATAGTAAACTAGACTATACCATCCTTCTACATCAAAAGGGTATGCAAAGAACCACAGAAGCTCGTTATTGTTTAAGCATAATATGAGTTTTCCGTGAAGGCAATTGCAATCACAGTGCACCAACCAAAGACATAATCTTTAGAAGTCATATATCGGTTGCGAGAAAGGGGACCATCTGATAGAGAAATCCAGTGCAAGTCTTATCTGATGCAGAGTAACTGCACCAAGCCTTTTCATAAGCCATATGGCTGAGAACATCCTACTCTAAGAATATATGGGACAGCTCTGAAAGTAAATTGTCCCATGATTAAAACAGGAAAAGTCACTTTTCATAAAAGTCAACCTTAATTTTATGCATAGTTTACTCAATTTGAATACTCAGCCCTGCCCAAATCTTGGAGCAGGTTTTAGGCGCCCTTTTTACACTTGCCTGGACTATTTTAATGCTCTAAGGAGAGTTTATCCCCAGATACTAAAATTGTAACACTTGATTGTGCGCGAACATGAAGAAGTATGAACTAATTCTCACATTGTTTCCATAAGAGGGATCGAAAACAAGCAAGATGTTTCGGGAATCAGGATGAGTTGGGACAGTACGCAAGCGGGACATGAGTCCTTATAAAGGTGTTCAGACGTTTCTTTTGACTATGGCATTCCGGGATCAAAACAAGTTGGTGTATACCTCACGATCAACTAAGTATATAGACATTGTAATATTATTCAGAATTCCTGTAACATATTTGAGATTCCTCAGCCCTTCAACTAGCCAGGAGGAACTCCAATAACAATTGTGACATAAAAAATATATATCTCACTTATTCCTGCAGTGCATTGGCTTTTTCAATGATGAATTGATTGGCAAAGATTTGTGCTCTCTATGTTCCTTTGGAAGCCTGAGATATTTGAAACATTGTCTGCATCTTCCTTTTGCCTGTTATCTAAGAATTATCATTGACTGTGGACATGCATCTCATACATATACTCCTCAAAGCATGAAGGAGAATGCAATATTCTTACTGGTTGGAATTGAGTTGCAGCCACTTCATTGTTAGGGTATTTAATTTATTGAAGAAAGCAAATAGTAATAGTTGATGCGCAAATTAGCTTGGTAAACTGAACGAATGACCATAATGAATGAGAGTTTCTCTCTATTCAATAGCATTTGTTCGCTCCGAGCTTAACTGTACACAATTACTTCATGTTTAGCATTGAAACTTCGAAATAGAATTACAGACACAATAGTAATCGACTTCCATCAGTCCGTGCATAAGTCAGTGTATGATATGTTGGGTGAACCGTTAGTGGAAGCTCATTGTAGTATGTCATTAAACAGTTAAAAGTTTTGATGCAGAATGACTGATGGTGGATTGCACTAATGATTATTCGTGTCCATTGACGGTGGCCCAATCGATTCATGTTATCATCATCATCACCACCATTATTTTTTGTTTCAGTTGAAAGCTTTTCCGTTGCTGGTGTCTGATGCATCTCTAGAAGTAAGAACGATAAATTTTGGTATTAAGGACTGACAAATTCAATATGTTCCAGTGGTGATCAAGATTCAGTTGTTCCTTTCATAGGAACGAGATCGCTAGTTCGTCAGCTTGCTGGATCCCTCCGATTACGTGCTTCGGTGCCCTACAGTGCTTGGTACGACAGACGTCAGGTAGAGCTTCATGCCAGAGTGCTGTCCGGCTGCCGTAAAGTATTTGCACAGCTGCTTAGAAAGACGTTTTGACATAAATTCAATGTAATTGTCTGCGTTCTACAAGTTTATGACAAATTCTTTGGTACATGTTCAAGCAGGTTGGTGGATGGACAGTCCAGTACGGTAAAAATTTGACATTCGCTACTGTGAGAGGAGCAGCTCATATGGTACCTTACTCGCAACCCTCTCGAGCATTAACAATGTTTAGAAACTTTTTGGGAGGCAGGAAATTGCCAACACAATGACTCATGCGCGAAGATCTGCAAGGGCTTGGATTCCGATAATTATCATTTCATAATTGTTATCCTTGATTCATTTGCCAATACCATACAGGTTGTATGTTTACGATAGCTCAAGCATGGGCCAAAGTTCGTGAACAATTTTTTCTACAGGCAACAATTGATGCCATCGAAGCTAATAAATGCAATGTTCCTTATTCAACCATGCTTTATGGTTGATCCTCGCAAGATAGTTCATTTGTTATTATCAGGATATGCACAACCTTTGCCTATGATTGTATATCTGTTTATTAGTGTACTGTTTGTTCAAAGAGAGCTATGGCCGAGATTATGAGGTATGAGGTTGAATATAAAAAAAGAAAACCTAAGTGAGATTCATTGAATTGCAAGGGCTGATTTAGATTGCACTGGGACAAGGAAGAAACAGAAAAGAAAATGAAGTGAAATAGGAAGAGGAAAGTAGAGAAGTGGAAGAGGAGGAAGGTGGGAGGAGCAGTAGCAGCAGGAGCAGCAGCAGCATGAGGAGGAGGAGGAGGAGGAGGAGCAAGAGGAGGAATGGGAGGAGCAGTGGCAGCAGCAGGAGTGGAGGAGGAGGAGGAGCAGGAGAAGGAACAAGAGGAGCAGGAACAGGAGAAGGAACAGGAGCAGGAGCAGAAGAAGAAGAAGAAGGAGGAGCAGGAGGAGCAAGAGAAGGAGTAGTAGGAACAGGCGCAGGAGGGCAGCAGTAGTAGGAGCAACAAGAGGAGGAGGAGGAGAAGGGGGAGCAGGAGGAGTAGGAGGAGGAGAAGGGGGAGCATGAGGAGGTGCAGGAGAAGGAGAAGGGGCACGAGAAGGAGAAGGAGCAGGAGGAGGAGGAGCTGGAGAAGGAGAAGGAAAAGAAGGAGGAGGAGGAGGAGGAGGAGAAGAAGGGGGAGCAGGAGTACTAGTAGGAGAAGGAGAAATAGGAGGAGGACTAGCAAGAGTAGCAAAAGACGAAGCAGAAGAAGAAACAAGAGGGGGAGGAAGAAGAAGAGGAGGAAGGAGAAGAAGAAAGAGGAGGAATGGGGGAAGGGCAAGAACTAAGCGGGAGAGAAAAGAGTAAGCGGGGGCATGAATAAAAGCACAAAGATATGTAGTACGTATGAACCAAGATTGAACATAAGTTAACTTATACACATCAAGTTGAGAGAAAATAAGCAAAGTGCACAGTTTTGAATCTTGAATGAGCCATGTAAAAAATCAACAAGAACCAAGCATAAGTGTGGCGATGCCTTCCACATTAAGCATCTTTTGTGTTGGAGTTTGTGGAGCAAGAATATGGAGATCATGTGAGGAAGAAGTGCTCTAAATGATGTTACTAAGTGTGAAGTATAGAAAGATCAATTGTTCCTGAGGTTATTGGCATATGTACAAGATCGAAGAAAACTCCTAAAGTGGATAAAGGATATTGTGATGGATTTATATTCACACACATCACTACTTTAATATATGGCCCCTTGGGTTTGAAGCAATGAACTATAAGAGCTAGCAATCATGTATGAGGAAGTGGTTAGTTTTGTGGTCTATGAACAAAAGGGACTAAACCTCAAACCTCGTGAAAAGTTTTGAATGTCTCACATGATAGAGCCTTTGTAAAAAGGTCTAGAAGGTTATCTCATGTCGGAACATAGAACAAGTTGATTTCTCTTTTAGACATGCTCTTTTTTTCCTTATATGCTTTGTGCAAGTTTTTCTAACCATCCAAAGCCATACATACTCAACTATAGCTGTGAAAGCTATCCTATACTTGGTAGTTGAACTAGAAGGGGCTAAAGAAGAACACTTCTTACTTATCCATTATACCCATACTTATCATGAAGGTCGGCCCATTCTGACTTTGAAAAAGCATTTAAACCTTTTTTTCATAAGCACATGCTTAAGTTCTATAAAAGAGAGAAACAAAATACAAGAAAGGTAGGGACACATGCTAAATAAATCAGCTTATTCTAAGTTTGAAAAAGCATTCTTACGCTTATTTTTAATAAAGCATACACTTAAATTTTGTTAATGAGAGAAACAAGATAAAGAGGCCATGCTTTTGTGCACTAACAAGATCATGCTTCATATTGATAATTTAAGTGTTGTGTCAATTCATCACTATACTACTTAGGCTTTTGAGTTTAGAGCATCTGAACTTGTGAGTCTAAGTGGATGGAACACTTTTTGGCACCGTTGTTGGGGATAATAATCTAATTCAGGGCACTCGTGTGATGGTTAAACTCATTTGAGGAGTGAGGTTGAAGTAAGGTTGCACATTGTGGTAGCAAAGTAGTCACTTCATCATAATACTTGTATTGTAGAAGTGTTGTATTCAATGGGAATTGAACTCAAGGCCTATCAGTTAGGAGTTTGATGGGCTAACCATTTTCCCCAAAAGCCATGGTTTAGGATTACTTGCTAATCTTCCCTCTTAGGTTGTAGTTCAACCATCGCTTGCATGTCATTTCTCGAGTCTAACACTCCCTTCCCCTTCTAGAGATCATTGTCCTCAATGATCAATCTCTAATCACCCCTTGTCATCACCCTTGCGCAATCTCTTGAAACATCTTGTTTTAGTATTCCATCACTCTAATCTTAATTTGGCTTTTACCCAAGCCTTAAATCAATTTGCACCTTTGCTTTAACACTTAACACTCTCCTTTAAGGTTATGAGTATACTCTTTATATGTTCAACACCTAGCTTTCTTTTGAGCTTACATGAAATACATAAATGATGAAGAGGTAAACAATGAGAGGTGAGTATGTGTCAAGCCTCACAATTGGAGCTTGCACAACTTTCATAACTTTCAACACTCCCCCTCAAGCTACAATCGGGAGTCCATGCTACTCTCCAATTCTTGTCCTCTTCACCTTTTGATTCTATTGCCTTTTGATTGATAGGTTACTGATCTCTCTTGTTCGCTTCCAAGCTTCTTTGGATTCTTTACAGCTCTATCCTTGCTTCTTTGGCTCTTAGCAAGAGCTCTTCTTGAATTCCTATCATAAACCATGCTTCATACAATCTTTTTTGTTGTCCTTTCTTTGCAAATCTCTCTTCTTCTTTGCCTTCGTGGGTTCATGTATTCTAGGCTTGCATGCTTTGCTTTGATCCTCCTTTGCTTTTGGATCCTTCTTTTGCGTTGATCCTCTTTTGTTTTTTTTATCCTCCTTTATTTTTGCTTTAATCCTCCTTTGTTTTCGCTTTGATCCTCCTTTGTTTTTGGATCCTCCTTTGTCTATGGCTACAATTTTTCTCTCCTTTTGATGTCGTGATGGTTTTCATGATTTCTTCCAACTTGTCTTCATGACTTATTTTGTGTATCATGGATGCTCTTTGCCTTCTAAAGACTCCTTCCATAGAGGTCGGCCCCTCCTATTGCGTTGAAATTACCTTTTATTTCCACTCTTACTCTTTCTTTGAGAGACACTTTTTCTCTTGGATACACTTTCTCTTCTTTGTACGCTTCTTGCCATAGCTTTAAAATTCTGGAAGTGAGTGAACACCTCGCTCTTCTCTTTCATGAAATACACCCATACTTTGCGTGTATGGTCATCAATGAAAGTAACATAAAACCTGCAACCGCCCATAGATATGGTCTTTCCTGGACCCCAAACATCTGTATGTACTGCTTCTAGTACATTTTCACTAACATGCTTGTCATGTGGAAATGATGCTCTTGACTATTTACCGAATTGACATGTTGCACATACCTTTTGCATTTCTGCAACTTTGAAATTTGGTAGTCCATGGACAATCTCCTTTGACTTCATCAATTTCAGCCTTTGCAAGTTTGCATGTCCAATCCGTTTGTGCCACATCTCTATATCTGCAATAACTCCTGCACCTTTTGCAAACATGGCTGCATTCATTTCAGGAATCTTCACATTTAAGTTGAACATCCTACCCACTTTGTTTCCTTTGGCAATCAATCGTCCATCTTGCTTGTACTCTTCTACATATAATCCATCAGCATTGAACATGACTTGTAATCCTTGGTCAACCATTTGTCCAACAAAAACCAGATTCTTTGTTATATTTGGAACATGCAGCACATCAGCAAGATGTTTTACCTTCTCGTCCTCCATAGACAATGCTATGTTTCCTGTATGCTCAATAGGATGCGATGTATCATCACCTGTTTTAACATATCCAGGAACTGGCATTTTTTGCAAACTACTAAACCATTCTGCATGATTGGTCATGTGATTTGAAGTACCTGAATCAACATACCAGACATTATCATTCAATTTTGAAATACCAGCAGACATCATATTCATCATGTGATATTAAACCATAAATAGCTTCTCAGAATCATCTACACTCATGGATGCATAGTTGTTTTGCTGCCTTCTGTTATTTTGATTTTTCAACCTGCAATCACGTTCAAAGTGTCTAGGTTTACCACAATTCCAACATCCTTTACTATCATTACCTGAATCATTTCTCTGGAAACTTTTGCGACCTCTTTGGCTCCCCCTGCCTCAAAATTGTCCTCTTCCTCCTGCATGATTTTGTTGTTGACCTTGGTCTTGGTTACTGTTTCCTCTTCCACTTCCAAAACCTCTACCTCTTCCTCTGCCAGAGTAGAATACCTGCTCAGAACTGGGCTTTCCTTGGGAGTTTGAATCCTCACCAAGATTCTTTTCTTCAATAATCAACATAGATACCAGATCAGCAAAATTCGGAATATTTTCCTTGGTCTGTATGGAAGTTCTCAACTGCTTATCTGCAGCTCCTAAACCACAAAGGCACACTTCCACCTATCGTCATCATCTACATTCACGCCAATAGATGCAAGTGACTCACATATGCTTGCATTTTCATTCTCTCCTTCGATGTACTTCCAGTAGCCTTTTCCCATCAGGAAATTCATCATTCTGAATCTCCAAGCATGGAAGTTGTTCTTGTCTAGCTTATCGCTCATAAGTTGACTCATTCCATCTACGTTTGCCATTTCTGTAGCAATTCGCAACACTGCAAAACACTACAAGCAGCACTTCTGCTTGAACACTGTCGCACTAAGACATGATAGTTCGATCTTAGAAAAACACAATTTTCGTGTATCAACAATACACGGAATTGCTTGAAATTCCGGATCTGGAATATATGAGTGTCGCCGTACACAACGCAAGTTACAGTTTCTAAAACTGGCCTGGTTTTTCTGTGGGCCCACCTTGCGGGCTCAAAACGGAGGTCGAGATGGCAAACGGAGGCCGTTTGTGAAATCGCGTTTTCTCCATGCCTTGCTACGTACTCTTCACCGGCGCCTTCTCTAGGAGCTCTCTACAGCCACGTTGGCTCTGATACCATGTCACGAGGAAGGAGATAAGGAAGAGAGCTCACACATATACTCTCTCTCAATGAGAAGCACACACACAGATTGAGGCAAGGAAGAATAAAATTCTTCTTTTTCTTCTATTACATAAAAGGAATGTACAAGAATGACCTGAAAACAAGAATACAACAAGTAAAGATCAGTACATAAGGAAAAACCTAATGTCCACGAATGAGTGAGTTGGCAAGAAACGAATGTGCCATCACTCTGGTAGATAAATCTAATAAAGCTCAATGAAGTATCCCTGATATATACCGGCGTGATCACTATACATGTCAGAGAAGCAAAAAATTGGTACGTGTCATCCTGGATCATCACATGTTGAGCTTGATATCTCAACAGGTCCTTATAGTTGTCATCTTTTCCACAGGACTTAAGTTTCATCATAATCTAAACCATACGTCTGAGCATATCCTTTCACAACAAGTCTAGCTTTATACCTAGACACACTTCCATCTGCATACCTCTTTGTCTTGTAGACCCATTTTCATCCAATGATTTTTTGATTATTTGGTTTAGGAACCAAATCCCATGTCTCATTCTCCATCAATGCATCATACTCATCTTGCATAGCTTTCTCCCAATTTTCTTTACCTTTTGCATCATCATATGTAGAAGGATCTTCTTCTACTTTCACTATGTAAGCATAATCTTTAGTGGTAAAAAATGAAGTATCATAATTGTACCTTATGGGTTGCTTTTTGTTTCTTGTTGACCTTCTAGCTTATCCACTCTTTGAAGTCTCTAGTTCTTCATATTTTGGATCAAATCTTGGCATCTCTTCATTATCAATCTGAGCATCAACAACCTCTTCATCATCATGAATTTGAATCTTTGATGTCCCTTTTCTTTGGGTCATGACTTCTTCATCACCTTCATGAACATTAATTGTACCTACATATCAAGTACCTTTCTCATCAAATGTAACATCCTTTGACACAAGGAATTGCTTTGTGGATGTTCTACACAATCTATATCCCATCTGATTATCATCATAACCAATGAACACATACTTTTTAGCTTTAGGTTCTTATTTATGCCTCAACTGAGATGGCACATATGCATAAGCCAAACATCCAAACACTTTGCAATGATCTAAGGTAGGTTTCTTATCCCACATGCTTCATATGGTATCATAGCCTGCAAAGCTTTACATTGTAACCTATTAACCAAGTATGTGGTTGTATTTACAGCCTCAGCCCACAAATAGTTGGGGTATTTCTTTTCTTTCATCATTGATCTTGCAAACTCAACAAGAGTTCTATTTCTCCTTTCTGCTACACCATTTTGTTAAGGAGAGTACCTACAAGTAACTTCTCTCTTTATACCTGCATTCCATAAGTATTCACTAAACTCATTAGATAAATACTTTCCCCCTCCATCTGACCTTAGTATCTTCAATTTTTGCCCTGTGATTCTCTCTGCATACACATGATAATGTTTAAATGTATTGAACACCTCTTATTTATCTTTGATCACATATATAGTGATCCACCTGGTAGCATCATCAACATAAATCACATAATGCCTTGAACCATTAATGCTAAAGTCCTTTGATGGTCCCCACACATATGTATGCACCAATTCAAGCTTCTCTGAATACATAAAACCTTTCTTACCATAGGTATTCTTGTGTGAGCTTTACCCAATTGACATGCTTCACACCTATATGTCATGTGTTGACCTGCAACATTAGGAACTCCAAGCATTGAACCATTGTTAATCATATCCTTAATACCTCTTTCATTGAAATGTCCAAGCCTTCTATGCCAAAGATCTAACTCAGAGATCTTATGTCCTCCATAGGTGAACAAGGCATGACCAACATTGCCTTGAATCTTCAATGTGAAGAGCCTTCCTTCTTTCTTTCTTGCAACAATTTGTTTATACCCATTGCTAAGGTCTTCCACAAAAACTCCATCATTCGTGAATTTTACTACATAACCTTTCTCTACAATTTTCCCTACACTTATCAGATTCTTTGGAATTGTAGGAACATACAAAACCTTACTCAGAAGAGTGCTTCCATCCTTGGCCTTTACTGATCCAATAGACTTCACATTGTGCTTTGTGTTATCACCTGTTTGGACTACATGATTACTCATCTTATTCTCCAAATTAGTCATCAAAGCTATGTTGCCACTCAGCTGATTGCTACACCCTGAGTCAATGTAGAAGAAACTTTGATCTTCACTTTTTCTTTCACAAGTTGCATTCATAATTAAGGTTGAATCCTCTTTCTTATCTGAAGCATAGTTCTAGTAGGTATTATTGTAGGATTGACTTTGAAAGCCTCTACCTGCATTTCTTCCAAAGAAACCTCTACTAGCTCTACCTCTGAAATTACCTCTCTGATTTCTATTACCTCTTCCTCTTGAATTAAAGTTCTGATTATATCCTCCACCATTCTGATTATTATGCCAACATTCATTAGCTAAGTGATTAGTCTTACCACAAATCTAGCAACCTTGCCTTTGTTAATCTTCTTCTTGTCCTTTGAATACATTGCTTGACCTGTACTTTTATCAACATCACCTTTGACATCCTGCTCAAAGGTTAGCATATGTCCTAGCAACTGATTCAAATCAAGAGTAAAATGATCTAGTGACAATTCAGTGGATAGAATGATAGGCTTCCACTTCTCATCTCCTCTCAAGCCTATGAGAATTTGTCTTACCAATTTGTCCTCTTCAATATCTTCATCAACTGCTCCTAATGCATCTACAATGTCCTTCATCCTTGCTACATAATCAGAAATGGATTGAGAAGCCTTCTTCTTGAATGTGGTGAACTCTGCCCATAAAGATGACTTCCTTGACTTTGTAGTGTTTTGGAAATGCTCCTCCAAAGCATTCCATATGTCACTTGCACTTTCAAGTCCTCTAATGTGAGGTAGCAAGTAATCATTGACTCCCATGTAGATAATGCTCCTTGCTTGAGCATCCTTCTTCATCCATGTCTTCAAATCTGATAGCTCTTCCCAAGTTGGAACACCAAGATCTCTAAATTCTAGTTTCTCTTCTTCATCTATGATATATCCTATCATATCTTTGCTCATAAGATGAGCTTCCATCCTCATTGATCAAGCAGGATAGTTTTCCCTATCCAATTTCTCTATTTGAAGAGAATCTCCCATCCTTTCTTCACCTATGCAATAAATTCTTCAAACTTTGTGAATAATGAATATACCTTTACTTCAAATGTAGTTCCTTTTGATCTTCTTGACAGCTTCAGGCCTCCTTCTCTAGCTTTCACTTCAAACTTTCAACTTTTGAATCTTCAAAGATTAATTTCTTTATATCTCCAACAGTCGGGGTCCTCCTTTCTTCAAAACTAAACTCCTGCTCTGATACCACTGATGGAGAATCTCCAAAAGAAAAAGTTATCCTCTATGTTACAGAACCTCTATATCAAGAACAACTCAAAACTTCAACCAATTTTGGAAGACCAATGCCAAATTATCAAACTTTGAATTAACTATGAAGAAACTAATTATTCAAAAAAGACTGCTACACTTAATTCACTCATTGGCTAATCAAATGTGTAAAGTTTCCTATGAAACTTTGTATAAGGTGTCTACTAAAGTCTTTGCAACTTCTTGAAGTTAAATATCTCCAAAAGATTCAGTAAATCTTGAGATTTACTTCAAACAATGTACCTATGTTTGAAATTGTTCTTCTATGTAGTCGACTTTGACACCCGTAACTTCTAATGCATGGTTCTCCCAAAGTAGACCCCGTTTATTCAAATGCTTTTAGCCACAAGTAGCTTAGCTTCCAACTTAAGGAATGAGTGCCTGCTTGCTCAAAACTTTACACTCTGGAGGGAGATCTAATCAAAACATTGACCATCAGGATTGCACATGTTTCTACCTTCACTTTCCACATTTACACATGTAAATGTTCCTACTTAAAATTCTCTCAACCTGATTAGAATTGAACTCTCAAAACTTGTACAGAGGTCACTCAACTATAGAATTAGACTTATACAAAAGCATTCATCAAGAAGATAAACACATAAGGAGCATTGGAGAAAAGATCGTGACTCAGATTTCAGAAGTTTTCTTCTATTCTCATGAAAACAACTGATTTGATGAATCTCATTCATTCATAACATACATTCTTCTTCTACTCATCTATACTTGTTCTATATCTCTCTTCTCCTTTATGTTCCGACTCTATACTTATATATACAGGCATATATGTACAAACTCATCACTTTTACAAAAGGTATATAAACTAATTTTAAGCTTAATGTACATGTATATACAAGTCTTCATCTTTTGACCATGCACTAATCTTCAAGCTTCAAAATTTGATATTTGCTTTATTCTTTGACTTCAATTCTTGTCCAAATCATCAATTGTTGATTGTCCTACATGAACAATGATTTGGTCCTTGCATGGGTGGTCTTGCATATGGATATTGTTGTGGTGGGGAGGTCCTCCTCTTGCACAACCATGAGATGGAGGTGTGTGTGGCTCAGACGCATTATGGCTGATTTGGGTGTTGGTCAATCTTCTACCATCACCATCTTCATTGAAAGTCAGAGCACATTGACAGTTGCGAGAAACCCTATGTTCCATGCTTGGACTAAGCACATTGAGGTGCACTATCACTATGTCAGGGAGAGGTTCTTCGTTGGAGAGATCAGCTTGGCATATGTGCCCACACAGGAGAACATTGCAGACCTTTTCACAAAGGCTCTGCCTAGGGAGAAATCTGAAGATTTCCGCAAAGGCTTCTTCCTTTTGTGGATCGATTCCACATAGCTTGGCACTTCGTTATGAATGAGTGCCAGCTCCTTGTTCACCGCATCTTTCCTAGGGGGAATTTGTTGATATATTTAGGTAGTGACGTGTGAACACAGTAGGACCACCGAGGCACTTTTTTCCCTCTTTAGGAGGTTTTTCCCTTGGCTTGTATATATGCCTATAACCCTAACAGATCACTTATCTTTGTACATTCTAGTGGTAATACATTCAGTATTGAGTGTTATGCTCCAAGCTTCTTATTCTTCCTTGTGTTGTTCGCATGCTTTCGTGGACCTCGAACTCCAACAAAGATAACCACAAATCAAGAACAAGCAATGGAGGCTCAAAACACATGAAAATGAAATAGTAAAGAAATGAAATAAAATGAACTTGAATATGAAATGAGAACTTACATGACAAGCATGGAACTTGGACCTCAAGGAGAGAGCTTCATGCAGAGTACATGAATGAATAAGCATTATGAAGGGAGGTCCTCCTTATATGGAGAAGAGGGCAAAATACATTGCATGTGGAATAAATGAAGTTGCATTAGAATGATTCTCAGCTTGGACAAAAGGGTGGAGCATGGAACTCTCAACACCTCATATGAGAGGAGCACTAGATTATGCCCTCTGACTAGACTCGACAAGATTTTAAAATTGCACTTTTGATTATAAGATCACCCAGGTAGGGAAAATAATACAATAACATATAATTGATATAAGACGTCCCACACCCTGGGATTCGTAGGTATGGATTACTAGATTAGAGATGATATAGGAGATCCCACAACCCAGACTATAGGTAGGAAGCAAGATATTTGGATTACAAGAACTCCCTTCAAGGAGATGAACTAGATACAAGAAATAACTCAACAAGATCTCATACTATGAGATTACAACAGGACAAGACAAAATGTCCAAGATACAAGACTAAAACAAAAGACAAGACTAGAATTCAAACTAGAACTTAGAGATTACTTACTTGGTGATCACAACTCCTTGAGCTCCCAAGACTGAGTATTTATTTGGCCAACCCCTCCTTGTATAGGTTTTCAAGGGTGGTTCATCAATGGCAATTATAAATTGATGATATATTGATGATGTCATCAATTCAAAACATGACCTTTAGATATAAGAATCAAGTGATTAGACAATCAATCATAGGGTTTTGGCACATTTTGAATAGTTCTCCTAATTTTGAACCAGTCATGAGATCTAGAGAGTCACATGGAATGTGAGGTTTAGGATGGTTTCCTTTGTCCATGACACCCCCTTCCAGGTGATTATCATTTTGTTTTAATGTGGGGAACTAATGACGTATGACATCACTTAGTCCATTGGTTTTTTAGATCTAGGGACATATGCGATCCTTAGAGATAGCTTGGGCATATGACATCTAAGTGAGGGAGATATATGGCATCCCTTGGTTTTCATGGACATATGGCATCCATGTGGATTTTGTGTCCATGGACATATAGGATCCATGGTACATATGACATCCCTAAGAGCTTGGGACATATGGGGATTCAAAGACTGGGATCCAAAGACATATACTTGGACATTTGGGATCCAAGTGGTTTTGTGGGGATCTAAGGACATATGGGATCCCTAGATATATGGAAAGGTTTACAACATGGGGTATATGGTTCTTTTTCATCTATGTGCATCCTTTGAATTTTATTGAATGAAGTCCTTTGATCTTTGTTGGAAGAAATCCTCCTTATACTGACATTATAGCCTTTTTAATGTGAGATCCATTATGGAGATCCTTCAAGCTTTTATTCATTTGCTCATTATGGTCTTTGCTTTTGTCTTTTTTGTTGGAACATCAAGCTTACACTATGCTTAAGGTGGATTAGCTTGGGATCAAAAATTTATCATTTGAATTGTGTCAAAGGTTTCCCATTGAAGAGATTTGTTTTGTGCTCATTTTTGGTATTTTTCATAAGGATTTTTAATGGATCATATACCAATATAAACGCCTAGAGTTTTACATATGTAAAAGGAGAAAAAGAGACCTCACATTCCATGAATTCAAGG
Source organism: Ceratopteris richardii (assembly GCA_020310875.1). Taxonomy (NCBI): domain Eukaryota; kingdom Viridiplantae; phylum Streptophyta; class Polypodiopsida; order Polypodiales; family Pteridaceae; genus Ceratopteris; species Ceratopteris richardii. The sequence goes on from CM035416.1 coordinate 170,174,750, forward strand.
TGGTTCAACTTAACAATCAATCAATCAATCAATCACCTAAAAGTAGATTAGATTATATCTTCACTTTTCCAAGATTGTAGAAAATTGAATTGATTCTCTTCAAAATCTATCTCGCTTTGCTTTAAATGCAAAATCAATACATTATTGTGTTGCTCCTTCGTTTCTCTGCACCATTTCCTTCAACAATAGTGAACTTGCAGAGGTTGTTGCCCTCTCTACTGCCATTTGTGATAAGAAGAACCACACCTCAAAATTATTGATTCAATGGGAAGGTCCAAAATGGAAGTGGAGGAGGTGGATATGGCAGCAATAGAGGCAAAGATGGACACAATTTCAACAATAATAATAGAGACCATAACAAAAGGGACTACAACAATTATTCTGAAGATCAACAACATGAAGACTCATTGCCTTTGATGAATCTAATCCATAAGGAAGCTAAAGAAGATGATCACTTATTCTACATAAATTTAGGATGTTCAAATCATGTTGCAGGTAACATAACTCTCTTATCTGATTTAGAAAGTCCAAATTATAGACATGAAGTTCTAATAGGGGATGACACAAAGCATAGTGTGGAGAAATTGGTAATGTCAAGGCTTCCAATGGAAGGACAAACATTCTAAGCAAGATACTCTATGTTCCCACTATTATAAGGAACTTGGTAAGTGTATGCCAAATAGTTGAGAAAGGCTTGCAAGTTAGGTTCACCCAACATGGAGCTTTTGTGGAAGATACATGTCAAAGCTTCAAGAAGATAGCCAAAGGTGAGAAACATGGTAGGCTCTTTACTTTTGACGTAAGAGAAACCAAAAACATAGTTCTATTCAACTTTGGGTCTCAAACCCTTAGTGAGCTTGAAGTTGTTGAAAATGTGAACCATGCAAGATTTAGGTGGATAAAGGGGGTCAAAAGACCTTTATGTGGACAAAAATCACGAGTCAAATCACTTAGGGCAGTCTCAAGGTCAGGCAAGGTTGGGCAAGGCAGTCCTTAGGTAGTGGAAAAGTCAGGAGAGACATCCAAAAGCTATAAAAGGAGGTGAAGATTCATTAAATGCATGGAAGTCTTGTAGGTCATTGAAGACTAAGAGACATATACTCAAGAAGGCTCAAGGAGAGAGTCATCCAAGGCTCAAGGAGTTGAAATGCAACAATCCAAGCTAGGAAAAATGCAGAGGAGGTTGTTATATGCATAGAGGAGGAGCAAGGAGCTATCAAGCCCACACCCCCTTTAGTCTCTTGTAGGTATAGACATAGTTTGCTAATAATAATTGTAACTCTCTGTGTAGATATCAAATTCAAGAGATCTAAGGTGCATTTTGTAGCTTATATATTTGTCTAAGATGGCTTCTTGAAGTCGGTTTTATGTGTAGAGAAATTGGTGTATCTCTATAATCCTAAATTTTGCATATCCTACATCTATGCATAGTTTGTTTTGTACAAAGTTGTTGATTGACCTAAATAGATCCATTTGAGGTGTTCTATAGCTTGTTAGAAAGCTTTTAAACCAAAATAAATGTGACCAAAAGCTTAGCTGATTTGGATTGGTGTAAGGTAGATGAATCAGAGTTTTGTTACAAGGTACCAAAAAAGTTGTATGAAGGGACCTAGGCATGATCCCAACAATCAAAAGCTAATTAGAGTTTCTTTGTTGTTATATTTTTTCATGCCTACTATTGTCCTTCAATGTTGGCACGGTTCCCGATGACATCCCATCATTTTCCACTGTTCTACATGTTTCCTGAGACACGTTCGACAGCAGGTCTCACAGTTCTTACATGGAGTTTGATGCATATGATTGCCGCCCAACCACACACATATCCTCCTCTTGACTCTCTCTCTCTCTTTCCATAAATAAGAGTGATCCATGGATCTACACATGGGTACCACATGGCACTCATGTGCGAGCCCATTTCAATGACTTAAAAGGTGGTTCACACCTTTCTCAAGGGTTACTCAATATAACATTTCCTTCCCCTTAACTCCATTTTTGTCCTCAAAAATGGTACTAGAAGGTCTAAAGAAAGAGATAATCAAGGGAATAGTGCTCCCACTAAATCCCCATGTATAAAAATACATGGTCATATCTCTGTGTTGTTTGCGCATATCCTTCCCCTTAAGAAGACTCTTGGGAAGGTAGTCTAAATTTGGGAAAGCGTTTCTGAAGGGTGCTAACCCGCTCCCATGTGGCACTATCTTCTGAACTATCTTTCCACTTTACTAGGCACTCTTTATACAAGTGACTTCTCCTCCATTTCTCTTGAGTGCGTAGTATGCTCTCAGGCTCATGTGGAATAGATTGAACAGAAATAGGCTCTGCTACCTCACTATCTGGAATGAGGTTGTCAGATTCACCTAGCCTTTTCTTAAGCCGGCTAACATGAAAAACTGGATGGATTTGACTATTCTCTGGAAGTTGGAGCTGGTAAGCCATCTTTCCTATTCTCTTAAGTATTTGGAAAGGTCCACAATACCTAGGAGATAGTTTTGGACAAGGTCCCGTCTTCATGGTTTCAAACCTAGATGGAACTTTTAGACCTTCTCTCCTACCTCAAAGTTGATCTCTCTCCTTTGAGGGTCAGCATAGGCTCTAGCTCTATCCTGAGCTCTCCTAATGCTGTCCTTAGCAAGTCTAAGCATATCATTCATCTCTTTCAAAAAGTCCTTTGCAACTTGAACCTTCTCATTCTCCAAGCCTACTGCATAAGGAGCTCTTGGCTGAAACCCATACATAAGCATAAATGGACTACGCCCAGTGGAAGAATGCTTGGCACTGTTATATGCAAACTCTACTATAGGTAAGTACTCTTCCCAATTAATTTGCCTTCCATTCACATATGCTCGAAGCATATCCTCTAGGATTTGGTTAACCCTTTCAGTTTGCCCATCCGACTGTGGATGCTCGGTCATACTCATGCTAAGTTTCGTGTCCAACCTTTTGAAGACCGCTCTCCAAAAGTGGCTAATGAACTTCCTATCCCGATCAAAAACTATGTCTAAAGGAAGACCATATAACCGGTATAGGTCTTCTACAAAGAGTCTATCCAACTCTGGTGTCTTCACTGTAGTAACGTGTCAAAATAAATCTAGCCATTTTGGTTAACCTATCCAAAATTACCCATACCGAGTCGTGCCCTCTCTGTATCTTAGGTAATCCGACTATAAAGTCCATGGAGATACTCTCCCACTTCCCATTAGGAATATCCAATGGGTGGAGTAGTCCTCCAATCCTCAATCTCTCAGCTTTGTTGACCTGGCATTTAGTGCACTTAAGCACATACTCTAGGACGTCCTCTTGGCTGTCCCGCACTAGGTATGTCATGACACTCATACAAAATATGCCGTCTCATCTCAAAATCTCTAGGGACACACACATTACCTTTATATAACATATATCCATCATGGACACTGTAGTTCTTCCACTTGAATCCTTCTTGAGTACCCATCGATACTCCATCCTCACTGGAAACCCGTATTTCATGATCCCCATTCTCTATGGCTTCCCAAATCTTGTAATATGCAGGATCAAGCCTACATTTCCCTCTAAGGGACTCAAGTAGCTCACTAGTGATATGAGCAAAACTCAGTCCATTGAGCATAGGCATACGGCTAAGTGAATCAGCCACTACATTAAACTTTCCCTTCCTATACCTAAGCTCATAATCAAACTCCTGAAGGGTCTCTGCCCATCGGGCCTTACGACCTTTAAGGTTTTTTTTATTAGAGAGCCACTTAATGCTCTCTTGATCAAACACTATCGTGACTTTGGCACCATATAAATAATGACACCACTTCTTCAAAGCATGGACAATAGCATACAACTCCTTCTCATAGACGGAGTAATCCTTCTGAGCTGGTTCTAGTCTCTTACTCTCAAAAGCTATTGGTCGACCATCCTAAACTAGAACCGATGCTATGGCAAAATCACTCACGTCAGTCTCTACCATAAATGGTTTGTTGGGATATGCTATATGTAAAAGTGGAGCTGTAGCAATTGCTACTTTCAATTTCTCCATACTTTGCTTATGTTCATCTCCCCAATGAAAGGCTTTCCCTTCCCCTTTAAGTTGTTCCATCATCGGGATAGCAATTTTGGCATACTTCTTAATGAATCTTCGATAGAAACCTGATAAACCTAGGAAGATTTGCAGCTCTTCCAGGTTCCTTGGATGTGGCCATTCCATAATAGCCCTTACTTTTCCAGGGTCCATCTGGATTCCATCCTGGGAGACTATATGCCCAAGGTATCTAACCTCTGTCTTGAAAAATTCACACTTTGAATCCTTAGCAAAGAGTGAATTTTCCCTTAGCACTTGAAATACCTTCCTCAAGTGTTCCAAGTGCTCCTCTTCTGATGCACTATAGATCAGAATGTCATCCAAAAAGTCTACCACAAAGTGTCCTAGATAAGGCCGTAAAACATTATTCATAAGCTTCATGAAAGTGGCAGGAGCATTGGTGAGACCAAAAGGCATCACCCAAAACTCATAGTGCCCATATCTAGTCCTAAATGCAGTCTTAGGGACATCCTCTGCCCTAATCCTGATCTGATGATATCCTGACCTAAGGTCAAGCTTGGTAAAATACCTAGCTTGATGTAACTGATCAAATAGATCTTCCAATCTAGGCATTGGAAACCTATTTTTAATAGTTACCTTATTAAGTGCTCTATAGTCTATACATAATTTCATAGAGCCATCTTTCTTTTTAACTAGGAGCATCGGTGATGCCCAAGATGAGTTACTAGGTTTAATGAAGCCCTTATCTAAATAATCTTGCAATTGCCTCTCAACCTCCTCATGCTGAGAAACACTAAGCCTATAAGGTGGCTTGCAAATAGGGTTAGTGTTAGTAACAACCTCAATGGCATGGTCAATGTCTCCTCTCTCAGGTGGTAGCCCTCTAGGTAAGTCAATGGGAAAAACATCTCTATACTCAAACATAAGATCCTTAAAACTTTTAACCACACACTCTTGCAAAAAAGAATAGTAGAAAGTCCTGTCCATATTTACGTTCCTAGCATGAAAATATACATCAGATGAGTTGTCTATACAATGCTCCATATCATGACTATACGATAAAAACATGTCCAGTACATGCTGAGAATAACAAAGACTATACAACTCTAGTGATGAAATGAGAGGTGCACTAGGTACATCTCTCTCTCCCTGAATATAAACTTTACTTCCATTCTTTTCAAATTCAAGTATGTTATTTTGATAGTTGTGTTTAAGTGTGTCTCCCAACCCCCATAGCCACTCTCTTCCTAAGACTAGGTCTGTCCTCTCCATATTCAGAATTTGGAAGTCCATATAATCTGTATAGTCCTTCATCTTGAATTCCAAATTGGATACCATAGTATCCCATATCCTCTTATCTTGCCCTTGCATCATAGATACAATGTATTTATGTGCACTAAGCTGCTGGGGAATCTTTAATTTCTTGACCAAAGCATAGTTTATAAAATTATGAGTGGCAGAGTCATCTATCATGACCGCACCCTAGTCCCGTACACACTACCATGCAGTTTAACTAGATCATGTGGTCCAAACTGATGTGACCACAATGACTGAGTCAAACAACAGGTGTGCTCTAAATCCTCGTGCATCACCTCCACTCCCTTGCAGCTAGAGCTGCCATGAATAGGAAGGGTCTGTAGTAGGTGGACCGTCGTTTTGCCCTTTTCAGGGGCCGTACTAGACTCTGGTCCCTTCTTCTTTTCTTCCCCCTTCTTGAGTGGACAGTTCCACTGTGAATGGCTAGGAGACAGGCACCTAAAGCACAGGTTCTCTCTTTTGGCCCTCTCAAACTGATCTTGGATAACCTAGGTCCTTGTGGTCTTTGTTTTTCAATAAAAACTTTGTTTTTCCCAAAAGGCTTCTTCTTGAATTTAGTCGTACCAAGAGGCTTGAGGGGCTGATCCGTCTCCATAGGAGTATATTGAGGACGGTTATGGTCCTCATAGATCTGTGCATACTTGATCGCCTCCTCAAATGTCTTAGGCGCATTCCTTCTGACTTCCCTCTTTATGGCTTTATCTAAGCCCCTAACAAACCCTCTTGACTTCTAGAAATCATCTAAGCCTTTAAGTTTCAAAATGATCTCTCTATAGTGGGATAGGTAGACCGTAAGAGGCCTACCTCTCTGTGTAATCCTATCCCACTCATCCCAATTCCTCTCCTCCTCATTCTCAGGAAGAAACTCTTTTAGAAAAAGAGTCTCAAACTGAGTCCAGTCAATAGGGATAGAGTTTGCCTCCTTAAGACTCATCCACCACTTATAAGCACGCGGCCCCAGGGAGAGACTCGCCTCTACCACACGGTACTCTGGTAGGGTGCCCTTCAATTGATGCAAATCATGCCACTTTTGTAAAAAAAGTGTAGATTGCATCCTTGTTTCTATCTCGATCATCCCTCGTAAAGGTAGGTGGCTTCAAGTCTTTCAGGAGGGGAGCTTCCCTAGAGCTCTCTCCTTTGTGCTTAGTAGGAAGAGAAGTATCCTTCCTAGTAATCTCTAAAGGAATAGGAGGGGTTTCTCTTTCCTTCCTAGCTAGGAAAGAGGTGACACTAGTCTCAAGTGAGATCATTTGAGACTTAAGCTGTTGTATGAGGGATGTGATGCTACCAAGATCTCTCTCTAATTTAAGGGTTTGTTCTTTCAAGTCTAAGAATTGATCATGAGTCACAAACTCATCTAAAAGTCCCTCATATGTATACTCTTCCTGCTGGGGCTCTTTTTCTTCTAAGTTTTCTTCTACTTCTTGCCCTAATTCTACTTCTTCCATTCTAGAATCAGGATCCTCTAGTTTCTCTTTAGATGGAGAAGTATGTTCAACTACTTTCTTGCCTTTAGATTCCATGTTTTACTTCCCTTCCCCCGTTTGCTAACTAGAGTATATGAAAATGAATGGAAGTAAAGCTTAAATATGCAAGAAGAAGAGAAATATATCACAAGAGCACTTCCCTGTTACAAAATGAAGCTGCGGAAGCGAAATCCAAGTGATCCTTGAAGCTTTAGGTCACTGATTTTGACTCCTCGCAAGGCCCAAACAAAAATAGGAAATGTCCGGTTGGTCCGGGGAGGTTCTAAACACCAAAAACCATCAAAAACAATGCCAAAACCACATAGCAATAGCCCCAACCGGGAAAACTGAGTAAAACTGAGCAACTTTTGAGATTGGTCAGTCCTCACAAGTCCAAGAAATGTAGACCAGCACCTGTACTTCAAAGATTTAAGACCACCCCAAGTGAAAAAAGTGAATTTGGACACTGGATGATGAACAACTAGGCTCGAGAGTGACTGCCTAGTTCTTGCTGAAGCGCTGCAGAGAGATTTTGGTTGGCCAAATCTCATCCAAATCCAACACCGATGGTCGTTGGTGAAGCTTAGGAGTGTATCTTCGTAACATGACCAAAATTTTTGAAATCGGATATTGTATGACCAAGCTATGGTGTGGAGAATTCGGGTATGTCACAAATGGGAAGTGGAAAAGCTAATCTTCATGGAAGGGTGACTTTGAGAAGCTCCAAACTGAGAAACTGAAGTTGTTTTATCAAACTCAAAACCCATACCCCATCTCCACAGCCCATATTACATGTATCTACCATCACTTTGCCAAAATTTTGATCCAAAGCATGTATTCTATTCCCCAAGTTTTGCAAAAAAAACTCGAATTTAAACTCTATTTTACCTCCTTGTCCAACTTTATATCTCATCTGCGAACGGTTGGAAAGAGGAATACACATCCCATATGGATAGTGGATAGGGAAGAGGGAAAAGAGGCCACCCCTCTGTGCATGAGCTCATCGCCCACGGCTGACGGCGTGCATGAATCCTGGCCACCTTCGATACTCGTGTACCTACGCTTCGATACCAACTGTTGTCCCTTCAATGTTGGCACTGTTCCCGATGACATCCCATCATTTTCCACTATTCTACACGTTTCCCAAGACATGTTCGACAGCAGGTCTCACAATTCTTACACGGAGTTTGATGCATATGATTGCTGCCTAGCCACGCACGTATCCTCCTCTTGACTCTCTCTCTTTCCATAAATAAGAGTGACCCATGGCTCTACACATGGGTGCCACATGGCACTCATGTGTGAGCCCATTCTAATGACTTAAAAGGTGGTTCACACCTTTCTCAAGGGTTACTCAATATAATGTTAGTATAAGATCAATGTCTACCCCTCATGATTGTATGCACATTTTTTAAAACACCCATTATGAGGAGAAGCCAAGCGTGCATTACCCAATTGATGGGAATCCCAACTTGCATGTTGGATGAAGGTCATATTGGACCATGTAAGGTATTGTAAGGAAAGGGAGTTACCAGGGTCCCCAATTATGGGGTCCGAGGCAGCGAGGAGCAGCTTCGGCTGGGGGGTCCATGGAAGGCCACCCATGATCCTATATATACATGACTTCTGCACTACCTGAGACATCGAATTGAGCCAGCATACCTCTACGTTGTATCTCCCTATCTAGAGTTGTCTAGATCACCATTTAAGCTCTACCTTGAGAGCGCACGGGTGGACAACGCTATCATCTTTGTACTTGCTCGTAGTAGAAAATTGTTGAGATTCTCCTATATTTATTATCTTCTCTGCTACTGCTCCTGTTTTATATTGCATAACTATTGTCTTACATATAACACCTACTTGAGAGAATCAACAAGCCCAAAGCCCTTTACGATGGTCTTGAAGAAGGAAAATAGGATGGTAACAAGGCTGTGGTCTATCTATGGTAGAAAAAAACCTTAGAAAGAACTGCTCTTTTTTCAAAAGATTATTTGGTTCCATCACTCATGTTGATGCATCCAAATTGTAATAACTTGCTTCATCTATAGCTTATCAAACATTTCACCATGTTGGGAACCCAAGCCCAAAATTACCATTTGAAGCAATAAAATCTCATTAAATCTTACGAATCCCCATGTTAAAATTTCATAGGAAAAGTCTCTACAAGAAGACTTTATATTATGGATTTCCTTATCCAAAAGAATAATGTAAGAGAGGAAGTAGATGGTGAAAAGATTGATGAATATGTTATTGGCATTAACTCTCTCAACCCACTCAATTGGCATCACTTTCACATTGTCAATTTCTTTGAAGTTGGTTGGAAATCCTCTTCCAAATGGATTCCTTAAAGTCTAAGGATACTCCAAGCCTCAATTACTCAAAAACTAAGATAAAGGATCCATTAAGTAAATTATGTTGGAGTTAGACATCTACGGAAGCACGTGAACAACACAAGGAAGAAGAAGAAGCTTGAAGCACAACACACAATACTGAATGTATTACTAGAGAATGTGCAAAGATAAGTAGCCCATTAGGGCAATGGGAATATATACAAGTTGAGGAAAAAAAAGCCTCTTAAAGAGGGAAAAAAATGCCCCAGTGGTCCTAGTGTGTTCACACACATCACCACCTAGATATATCAACAAATCCCCCCTAGGAGTGATGCGGTGAACAAGGAGTCGGCACTCATGTATAAGGAAGTTCCAAGCTATGTGGAATCAATCCACAAAAGGAAGTAAGCCCAAAGCTTTGCGGAAAGCTTCAGATGTCTCCCTAGGCAGAGCCTTCTTGAAAAGGTCTGCAATGTTCTCTTGCGTGGGCACATATGCCAAGTTGTTCTCCCCAACAGAGAACCTCTCCTTGACATAATGATAATGCACCTCAATGTGCTTAGTGCGAGCATGGAACATAGGGTTCCTCGCAACTGCCAATGCACCCTGACTGTCAGTGAAGATGGTGGTGGCAGAAGATTGACCAACACCCAAATCACCCATAAGGCATCTGAGCCATACACACTCAACAGTCATTGTGAAAGCTGCCCTATACTCAGTCTCACAACTGGAAGTGGCCACAATAGGCTACTTCTTGCTCAGCCAAGATATACATGAGCTACCAAGCATGAAGCAAAAACCACTAGTAGACACACGAGTGTCATAACAACCAACCCAATCAGAGTCAAAAAAAGCATGCAAATCTGGTGGTAGTGATCCCCCCTTGGGATAAAACAAACCAAGTAGCCAGATACCACTCAAGTAACGAAAGATGCACTTAACTGCCTGCCAATGCTTGACTCCTGGGCAATGCATAAACCTACTTATCTGTGAGACAACAAACTGAATATCTAGCCGAGTAATGCATAAGTAAATCAAGCATCCAATAGCCTACTTATAGAGAACATCAAATGCATCTCCAACATCATGAAGACTCAATCGTAAACATGTCTCCATGGAAGTGGCAATAGGCTTACAGTGTTCAAGACCAAAACGCTACAATAATGTGTGAATATATTTCGTTTGACACAGCCATTCCACCATCAACTTGCATAAATTGAATGCCCAAATAGTGATGCAAATGCCCCAAATCACAAATGTTGTTTTAATGTCCAACTGATATACATTCCAACCATGATGAGCCGCAACTGCAGAGATGCTACGAACAGTAGTCATTTGGCATGTAGGTGCAAAGGTTTCATCAAAATCAATGCCTCTTTCTTGCGCATAACCCTTTGCAACAAGCCTAGCCTTGTACCTATCAATTGTTCCATCAGGCTTACGCTTCAGTTTGTAAACCCACTTAGTGCCAATGGCCTTCTTGCCAGGAGGCAAGTCACATAAAGACCAAGTACCATTCTTCATTATAGCATGATATTCACATTGCATAGCAACCATCCAATTTTCTGAATTTTATGTTTCATCTAACGAAACAGGCTCATTCTCATCACACAAACTAGATGCATCCATGGCATAGCAATCTGATGCAAAAGAGGCACTATGAGAGCCTTAACGAGTATGATATGACAAAGATGCATCTAATTTGTTGTCACGCAAAGCACCGACCATTTTGGCATAGTTTTTGCCTCGTCAATATAAGCTCTCTCATCAACAAGTGCATCATGTAAATCTACATCAGAAATGGGATGATCTGCATCATCACATGAAACCTACAAAGACTAAGAAGTTGCCTCATTAGGACCAACACTAAATTGTTCACTTGTAAAAAGAGGCCGCAAAGTATCATACATGTCTTTGGAGCTAACAGATGTCTCCTTAGTACATGAAAGCAATGGTTGAATAGCATCTTCCACAAAAATAACATCACGGCTAACCAGAATGTGTTTAGTCTGTGGATGATACAGACGATATCCTTTACTTTCAGAGTTGTACCCAACAAAAATACATTTTATTGCTTTATCATCCAATTTTTTGCGATGTTGTTCAGGCACTAATGCATATGCCAAACAACCAAAAACATGCAGATGAGCAACAGATGGGTTGCGATCATGCCAAGCCTCATATGGAGTGATAGACTGCAGTGCTATAGTGGGACACCTATTAAGTACATATATTGCACACATGACAGCCTCAAGCCAAAAATTGTGGTATCTGACTCTTGACCATACACTTCACCATATCCATGAGTGACATGTTCTTTCATTCAGCAACTCCATTCTCTTGAGGTGTATATGGCACTGTTACTGATGTTTTATCCCACATTCAGCCAGAAATGCATTAAAATTAGAAGACATATATTCCCCCCCTCGATCAGAACGGAGGGTGCCCATTTTACATGTTGACAGATTTTCAGCCAAAACCAAAAATTATTTGAAGTACATGAATACTTCGGACTTTGCTTTCAATGGATATATCCATGCATGCCAAGAAAAATCATCAATGAAAGTCACAAAGTAAAGATAATTTCCAAAAGAAGATGTTTACATAGGACCATATACATCACTATGTACAAGCTGCAATTTCTGAGTAGCCCAAACTGAACCATCTTTTAGAAATGAGGAACGCTGCAATTTGCCTAAAATATAGCCTTCACAAACATGTTTTCCAGGTGCCTCAAGTTTGGGCAACAAGGACACCATTTCAAATTTCTGTAGGTATAGCAAACTAGCAAAGTTCAGATGACCAAAGCGTGCATGCTAAAGCTTTGCATCTAACATAGCCTGAGAATTATGTACTGCACATGCCGAATCATTCACAGATCTTTCAGTCTATAAGCTTATACAACCCACGACATAAAATGCCAGAGGCAATAATCACATCGCCATTTGAAAGATCATGAATTGTACACCTGTCATCAACAAATTTCACAACTAAACCAATCTTGGCTAAAGCTGAAACTAATAACAGATTCTCCTTGATCCCTGGCACAAATAAAGCATCTAACAAAGTGAAAGAACTACCATCAATAGTAGTCGAAATGATCTTACCAACTCCCATGACAAGATAAGAGGAGTTGTTGGCACATGTGAGAGTATTCCCTATAGGGGCAAGCTCGAGTGAAGTGAAGAAACCACGCTGCGAGGTAATATGTTTGGTCATCCCACTGTCAAAGTACTAAACATCTTAGTCTACTATAGACATGCACTGCTCATGAAAAGATGGGTCAAAACTGCGAACAATAGTAAGCACTTGTTCATCTTTCTGCACAAGATTAGCAGACTCTATTTTTGGTGTAGAGGCCTCTGCAACAACCATTCCAACCTCTTTCTTCTTTGCCTCTTTAGCAGCCAGTTTTGGAAGGTTCTTTATGATATGATCATTTCCTCTACAATACTTGCAAAACAATTTTTGCTTTTCTGATTTCTTTTCATCTTTGTCTTCTCTCGTCAATTGTGCAGAATTAACAAATTTCTGCTTACTAGTTGAAGAACTCCATCTTCCTTTGCCCTTTTGATTATCTAGGAAAGCTTGATCTGCAACATGCATAATGGACTTATTCTGTCTGAACTGATCTTACTGCAACAAAACAAAGACTAACTTCTCAAATGATAAGGCATTTGGATTGCCTTTCATCATCAAACAATGAGTAAAAGCAAAACTCTGATATGAATCAAGAAGACCATTCAGAAGTATTCTGCATAAGTGAGCTATCTGGTATAACTTCATCAACAAAAATCAATTGTTCCTTCAAGTCTTTGATCTTTGCAAGAAAATTGTCCATAGAATCATGTTCATTCATGTGCTCACTCTCCAACTGTTTTCGGAGGTAAGTAACACAAGCCTCATTTCTAACTTGGTACAATGTGGTAAGTGTATCCCAAACATCCTTAGCTATTCTACAAGAGCATATGTGAGGAATAATGGCACGTTTAACAAACAACTATCAATGCATGTGCCTTAACATCTCTACCATTCCAATGAATTAGCTCTACAATAGGTGCAGCAAAAACCGTAGCACGTACAAAATATGCAGAATATCATCTTCCACACCTAAATCAGCTTCAATACCTATAGTTGTAACAGTTGCAAGTGTGATAGGATGTTTTTCAACACCCTGCACAATGTTCCATAGTCCTTTTGCAATCAATACATGCCGCATCATATAAGCACATAACGAGTAGTTGGCACCATCCAACTTATCTTCAATAGCCAACCTTCGAAATACATCACTACTTTTAAACATGGCCGATGACTAAAATACCTTGATGCAAAAAATTGATTGTATCTCAAAAAGTTGAATAGAATTGCCCAAATGAATTCTGCTAGACCTATAGCAAACTTTGAGATACTTATATTAGCAAATCAAAACTAGTATGTACCTTTGGCACAAAAAGACAAAATAGTCTGCACAAGTGCTATGATAGTGTGTTCAAAGGCCGAAACAAGCTTAGATGGTGATTTCGACACCACAAAGTGAAACAGTTTTGATCTTGACAATGCCCTAAATGAAGCAGCAACTTGCTTTGATACCAATTGTTGGAGTTAGACATGTGCAAAAGCACGTGAACAACAAGGAAGAAGAAGCTTGAAGCACAAAACAATATTGAATGTATTATTAGAGAATGTACAAAGATAAGTAGCCCATTAGGGCAATAGATGTATATACAAGCCGAGGGAAAAAGAACTTCCTAAAGAGGGAAAAAAGTGCCCTAGCAATCCTAGTGTGTTCACACACATCACTACCTAAATATACCAAGAAATTGTTGATCATCAAAAATATAATCTTTCTTTGGTTGATTTGAGATTGAGGAACCTTAACATTTACCCACTTACAAGAAAGAGACTTCAAGCTTTGACACGTCAACCCTTCATCCGACCCAATGCTCTACTTTGATATGCATATGGGTTCCATCTCCCATCCTAATCTTCATTGATGGTTCATATGTGGTCTTTATTAGGTGAGTCTTTAGTGCATTGTAATCTTCAAATGCTCCTCATTACCTCATCATCTTCCTTTCCCATTCCATGTACTATCTTCCTTTCCTTTCCAATACCACAATTGTTAGCTACATTAAAAGCATATGCAACGGACCTACGCATAACCAATACTGTCATGATAAAGATGGCACAAATCAACCATTATTTAATGCACCCTATTTCTTTATTAGTACACATAAACAAACATAGGCAAAAATATAGGCAAGAAATCAAGGACATAGTTAAAAATATAAGCAAACATCTATGTCCCATAAGTGGAATGGTTAAGTACTAGCCTCTTACAATAAAGGTATTGTGTTCAACCCCCAAGCTAAACATGTAATGACTGTATTCAACCCCCAAGCTAATTGTCTTGTGGAATATAGGAGGTCCCATTAGTACTATGCCCATTCATCAATAAAATTGTTCTTTCAAAGTTAAAGCTTGAGAGAGAGACAACAATTGCCAAACCTCCATTTTGAAATATATATATGATCCCACACTCAATTCAATTATGACTTGTACAATGTGCTTCAAGATTAAGAGCTCTATGCATAGATTGAATCCAACAGCATAGATTGGGCGATTGAATATCTCACCTCTATTTTGAAAAGAGATTAGTATATTCCACATGGACTACATTGGCTGAATCCCTCACCCTTTGAGACGAAATGAAAATTATATCAGTAAGATTAGCAACATAGATTGGGCGATTGAACATTTCACCTCTATTTAGAAGACAAATTAGCATATTCCACAGGTTTCTTCCCATCTTTGATGTTTAACAAAGATGGTAGAACATAAAAGATGATAGAAACATACATGCTGCGATAACGCTTAAACGGTCCAAGCCATACTCATTCATATAGCACAGCAAGATGGAGAAACTCATATGAGCCTTGAGAGAGAGAGAGAGACTCGTACCTCTGTACCTTACACGATCAAAAGGAAATTAAATTGCGCATGAGTAAAAGGACCTTCTGTATACGTACTAAGTTTCATGCAGGTTTCATGCAGTTTCTGTAGAGATGATATCGTCACATTGTCCATACGGGAAGACATGCGGGACATGATGTCGCACAGAGGTACTACTAATAAATGGCGTTCATCAATGATCACCTTACAATGTCAAATAACGTAAATGCAAGAATGAAGCCAATAAATCAATTGCGATTTGGTGGTGTTAAAGAACACCATGAAAGAATTTCACTCAAGCGGAAACCTTCTTTGGAGACTTAGATGCTTTGGGGGGCTTCTCTGACTTTTCGCTTGCAGACGATGTCTTCTTAGGAAGCAAAACCTGATGAATGTTAGGCAGCACACCACCATAGGCAATAGTTACACCAGACAGAAGCTTTCCAAGCTCCTCATCATTCCGGATGGCCAATTGAATGTGACGAGGAATAATCCTGTTCTTCTTGTTGTCTCGTGCCGCATTCCCCGCAAGCTCCAACACCTGGGCAATCAAAAAAGAGACTTTAGGAGGCCAACATTTCTGTACCTCTTAGTCAAGCAGACAGATTTTCTATAAGAACCTTAAGACTGACCTCTGCAGCAAGGTATTCCAGCACGGCAGCCAAGTACACAGGAGCCCCGGTTCCGACGCGCTGGGCATAACGACCCTTTTTCAGGTACCTTGCAAGCCTCCCAACGGGAAACTGAAGTCCGGCCTTCACAGTCTTTGAAACACTCTTCTTCCTTGCGCCCTTTCCACGCCCACCTTTGCTGCCCTTCGCTGACTCCATTGAACAGTAAAGTTCTATAGCGAAGAGAGATCTACGGAGGAGGCGACGGATGGAAGGAAGAAGCTTCGAACATCGTGGAACATATGAGTTGCGCTCACTGTATAAATATATGAAGCAATATCCATGAAGAAGGAAAAGGTGGGAATTTCGAATTTTTGAAGTACTTGCATCCCGCTCCCTCTCTTGCAGTTGCGAATCGCGATGTCTAGACGCCTAACAAACTATGTAGTATATGCCTCGACTTGAGGTATAGAACTACATCATCGAGTCACGGATCCCTCAAGTAGTGGTTAAGACTTTGGACCTTCCTCTAAGGATAGTTTCACATGTGTAGGTGAATGTAGTGGTTAAGACTTTGGACCTTCCTCTAAGGATAGATTCACATGTGTAGCCTTCAATTGTGTGTTTAGAGAGGCAGATGGAACAAAGTCATTGAGAAAGATTTCCACTCACTTATTTGAACGGGTAGCAAGGTTGAGATAATATTTAAATAATGGATCAAAAAAGTAAGCTTTCATTGAGTTTTGAGCTCAATTAAATAAAGAAATATTTTTTCATGGTGGAACACTCCTAGGCACCATGGGGAGGTTCCAAAACTAATTGCTCCATGTAGGGACATGATATGTACATTTACCTGTTATAATGTCATTGCCCACTGTAAACAATGGAGGCCAAATGTTAAATCTTTACTAGATTTTACCCATGCCGACAAAGTGTCACCACTGAGTGTGAATCCCCCTAAGACCCATCTACCCTTCGACATTCAATCTTGATAATGGAACATACTTTTCAAGCTTTCCACATCATGGAACAAGATTTGGATTTTTATGATAGGTTCATAGTGTGCAATGACACTCTACCTATGTCTTTGCAAACCAATCAAAACAAGACACATTCTTGCATGCTTGCTCTCTTGTTCATAGTGAGCGGTGGAACAAGCATATTCATGATCCACCTCATGCCCCATTCAGAGATAATTTGGTCTAACACCCCACTCGCCACTATGAATATTCTTTGAGAAAAGTTGTTTTATTATTAAATTTACTTTTTATTGTTTTTAGCTATTATAACAATCCATGTTCCGTGTTGTTTTTTAGAAAAAAAAAAACAGAATTATAAGAAGAATGTTATAGATGACTCAGAGAGAATCATCCCACAGATATGAGCATGACAAATCTAACAAATCTGATAGAGGGGTACACAACTAGGAGAGATTCTCTCCACTTATAAGGGGAGTATTTGGATAATATAATGCATATGAGAGCCTTGAGGAAGGGTAATGCTGACGAAAAAGAGATTGCTCAAGCTTGTTCTCTTGAGTGTAGCATGACGGGAGAACAAAAGAAAAACAGATACTCCAATGACAAAAGATATGGTTGTTCTTGGTTTCCATGTTCCATATAATCTTTCCTCCACAAATACCATAACACAGTATCTGAATGGTAGCAGTCACCAAGAAAAATTTGTTTAGGTCCTATCTCATGAGGGTGCATGGTTATTTTGCATCCTTTGATGATCCCCACGAACCCTTTTTTCAAGTATTTATCATTCAAATTTGTGAGCATATTAAAATATCCCATAATGAGGGTGGGATCATTGAGAGAAGATGCTTATTACCAACATCCAGCTCTATCCAAATAAGAGCTAAAGGCATAAATACTTAAAATGGTGTAATTGATGGAGTCTTTGAAATCAATGGCAATCCAAAGTCTACTATACTATAGTATGAGGAAATATTAAAAAGTGCTTTTAGGAGAGTGTTCATATGTGACACTCAAATATATACAAAAAGGTTATTCTCATGGTCTAAGGAGGGTTCCTATGCACCATTGAGGATGTGTGCATACCCTACAACCCAACACTCTCCCCCCTCTAGCCTTTGTCATCCTCGACAAAGCTAAAGAAGAAGAGCATACATGATTGAACTATTGGAGTCTTCAAGTCTGGAAATCTGCAATTTCTCAGTGTGCAATCTTCAGGTCTTCATAATCTTCATTGATCTTTAAATCTGCAGCACGTCAGTCTTTAGTCTTCAAATTTGAGCGACACAATCCCCATGGGGGCAGTCAGCCCAAACATAAACAACAACCTCTGTTGCCAAATATTGCAGCTATTCCTGCTGAGTAAGTCCTGAAAAAAAACTTCATGGGTATTCATAACGATTGCAGACATGAAAGAGCAAGCAAGGGCCCAGCTGCAATAAGAGGCTATAGAATTTCTTAAAACCTTAGCAGAGCAATCCCTGCTTCAAGTAGACTATGACATATATCGGATATCTCAAGTCAGCTTTCTACACAGTGGTGCTCAAATAATAGTGTGGGTTTTTGCATCTGAGTGGTTGCATATCTCGTGGTGATAATCACACACTCCAAATTTACAAGTATAATCTACATGATCAAGATGGAGTATTCTCAAGAAGGAAGCAACTGATCAATAGATCTAGGTTCCATCCTAGCATAGAAATCATTTTCCATCAATACATCAAGAGATGGGCAAATTGACATGATTCAAATGTGTGCCTCGAGCATCATGTTGCTGACTGAATACATGGGAAAAGTTAGAACCGATCTCAGGGAGTCATCCCAGAGGCCATCCTGCATATAGCCAAGCCTTGTGTTACACTCACTCAGACCAACCATAATGACAAGGCAGCATACAACTTAATCATGCTACACATAGATTGACAAACCAAAATCGATAGCCAGCCCCCAAGCCTGCAGCCACCTTCTATGAGAGAAGAAGCCAAAAAAATCATCAGCTTTTCTAGATTTCTGATGGGGTTGGCCGCTTATGGCCATACTGCAATTTGCAATTCATGAAAATTCCAAAGTATCTGCTTTCCTGCTTCAAGCTTCAATCATGAGAAGTGAAATAAAGGACATACACATATGTCTGGCCACACATGCATAGAGAAGATCAGACTGTTGGTGCTTTACACAATATCATTCCCTATATAGGACAATCACAATAGTAAAATGAATGTTTTGTCTGCAATTGTTCCACATGAAAGATCATATCATGGGGAGAAGCATCAACAACCTAGGTAAACCCTTAGAAGTGCTCACCAATTTTTGTCTTGTTGTCAACACAAGATCTTCCATTCTAATAGCAAAAGGACAATATAGATACCATAGTGATCATCAATTGTAAACCCTGTGCTAGTAGCAGCAGCATTGTTCGATCCTAAAGGTGCCATTATATCTGCAAAGCTTTCCTGTAGCAAAGGGTTGCAGGCACCCCAAAAATAGGCTTAAGGTGATGAAGTCCCAGCTTTGATGGTTCAGCACAATCCTCTCATAGAGCCAACTTTAGAGTGTAACATAGCTCTATCCATGCTCAAGAAATACCACATCTATCCCCATGGTGCCATCAGACCTTGTTGTTGCAACATACTTTGATCACCCGAGAGTAAAGTTTTGTCATATGATATGGAGAGGATGCTGCCTTTATTCCATTCAGAACCATGGTCCAATACATCACAGCAGAGCCTCCCATTCTAGCAACTGCAACCAACCTGAAGAGAATCCTCCCAGCGGGCATGTGATAATCTAAATAAGATACTGGCCATGAACCAAAGAACTATCTTTCTGCCTATGCTTGGCCTTCAAAACCTCATTGCCCCTTTGTGAGCCCTCCCACAAAGCAAGACCTGCATATCCAGTGAAACACACAGATATGGATGAACATATACCTTAGAAAATCTCACCGTACTTTTGGAGAGGACCACAGGAGCCAATTTTTTGCACTACTTGACTAGATGTGGAGTCTTGAAACCTGTATGCCTTTTGTAGTAGTTCTGGTGCACTTGATGCCACCGAATCCCTCAGCATTATGTGGAAGGTTGAGTTGCACAGGAACCCAAGCCACCAATAGCTGCTGTTAACACAAAGGGATCAGATAATTACCAGGAGCAGGATAATCAACTAGAGGTGGTAGAGCACTAGCAGAAGGTTCAAGCCAAATGTCTGATTTGGAGCAACTCTCATCCTCGGTGCACTCATAAATGAGGGCAGAGCAGGTTGTTGAACATCAAGGTCAGTTGCAAAGTTCTTTCTGAGTCTTTTGAGGATTTCCAGCAAGACCATATATGCATCAACATCTCCATGAAGTTCTACCCAAACTGATCATCCAAATTCCCTGACTAATAGGAGTACATGGGTGTTACAACTTGACTGTTCCTTATAGCAGCATGCAAATCATCGTTTTGATGTCCAGATCCAAGCATTCTCAGGTCAATGTTTGAGTTTGATTGCTTATTGATAGAATTCTGTTGGTTATGATTTGCGAGTGCATGAACCCTTCCTCATATAGATGCTACAAGTAAATATGACACCAGCACTTCTTTCTTGATCTTCAGCACATGCTGGAACCAGTTAATGATTGTCAGCATCAGAATGGTAATTCTTTGAGACAAGCCTAAACATGAAGCAATTCTTCCACCCCAATGTGGCAACATGAGACACTTAAAAGGCATCCAATCTTCTTTGTTCATCAGATCCCTATGGTGTGGGGAAGCCTTATCTATATATTAAATACTGATTTGTGGTTATCTTGAGAGTAGCAATAATTGTATTGACTTCCTGTGGAATGACATAGGTTTCAAGTTTGTGTATGCTAGCCAGCCAATGCTAAGAGACTGCAACATCTCCATGTTTAAGTCAGGAATGACTTTTCATCACATTGTTGAATGATTCCTTTGATGTGCTTTTTAGCTTAGCACAGGCACCAAGAGTTGAAGGGATTCAGGCTTTCCCAAACATATCCAACTCTTGGTCTGCTCCAAATTCTCCATAATCTTCTCAAGTGGATGACCCCCTTGTGTCGGTTCTGCATTAATCTGGGGATCATAAAATTATACATTGTGGATGAGTATTGACTTGTCTGAGCTGCTCCAGACACCTCTTTCTTGTTTGATACTAGGAACTGAAAGCATCCAGGAGATGCAATCATATATGGCTGGAGATTGCCTTAATGGACCAAGGCAGCAACCACATTTCTTCACTCAAGTTTCCCTGCATAGATGATTAGTTTTGGGAATGTGGCACACCAACCAAGAATCTTTCAATGGTAGGCATGCACAACAAGAGCTGGAGTTTTTTGTCCTATCATGTACTTTGATAACATATACCTGTTACAACATAAAAACAGCTAGCTCTGCAAAGGAATTTCGAAGAACATCATCAATCTCACAACTTTTTTTGACAAACGATAATACAACATAGTTCAGTCCTGTGCGATATTTCAAAGAAGACCCACCATGGTAGGTTGGGAAAATAGTAAATATCCCATTAAGCGCATTTTAACAGAATCTTGATGCCTTTAACCTAGTGTCCATTCTTGCGATCAAAATCGAGAGCAAGGTTGGCCTCCCCCATTGATAGATTTGCAGGGATCTACCATTTCAAGCCCTCAACATTAAAATTCATAGAGCAATGTTTACACTTCCTCGTGTGAGTCCTTGGGTGATGATTTGGTGTTCCATGTCCTTGTAAACATAAAACACCAGTCTAGAAGAATGTGTTTTGGCGATAAACATTCACACGAAAGAGAAGCCCTGGAAATCTTCAGATCCAACAAAAAAATAGGTACCCAACACTACTGAGAAGGAGTATTACAACACAAATGTAGCCAAAACCAGCATGGAGGAAGTAATATTGTAGGCACGTCCAGAAAGCGTGAATGTAGAGGTGAGCACATCATTGAAGTGTTGAGTGGCAACCACCATCCTTACATACAGCCCTTGCCTTGGTATAGTCGGTGCCGAGGCTTTGTAATGGAGCATGATGAGTCACCAACATACTGCTAAATAGGTTAGGGGTAATGATCTGAGGAGCACCGAGGCAAAAGGATGGGTGGCACAAAGATGGTAAAGGATGTCAGCAAAAGCTCTGCCTATCAAAGAAGACGAAGGGGAGTCTCAGACCCCACACCATGTAGAGGAACTTGTCGACTGTATGAACATCTTCACAAGCACATTCATTTAGCCAATGATGATGAGTCGTTTAATAGTGGTGTGGCAATAGAAGGAGAAGATAGGAGAGTTGTAGGCAAGTGATAGAGAGGAGTTTGTTAGAACTCAACCCTAATGCACAACACAATAATGGGGGAGCAATAGCACCGAGGATAGCTTGATGAAGCTTACCCAAAGTAGAAGCCCACCTTAGAGGAGAACACACAGAACAACTCTGATAGGGAGGCACCAATACTATTTCTAATGCCCAGCCTCATCATCATCTCAAAGCTTTGTTGCACAGAAATTGTTGAAGAGCCTGCAACACCGATGTAAAGATCACCTTAATCAACGATGCCATATAATAATGGGCAAGGGTCGTAGAGCTTGAAGCTCGATCTGCAATGTAGAAGGGGGTGAAAAAGAGGAAGCATCATGTGAGTTCCACCCCATGGCCAAGCACGCACACAGCATTAGGGCTCGCTCGAAAGTGTGCAATGGGGTTCTGTAGTCGACGGATGAGGCAAGGTTGGGGAGAGCCAAGCTCCATCCCGCCATAGCCAACAGGCATGGGGAAGCAGGTGAACCCGTAGTTGGAGGAGCCAAAGGTGGCTCGACCCCACAACCAAGAGAAAAAGATAGATTCAGAAGGACGCAGATAGGGCTATCCCCCACGCATCCGTGAGTGAATGCTTTTTTTTTTTAGTGTTCGCCTACCCCTTGACCAGAGAGCAAATTTGCAACTTAATGCACATTAATGAAGTGCTAGATAGGCGAGAGGGAAAAAGGACTAACGATAGTGTTTTTCCTTCGAGATGGGCGTGGTGATGGTCTTGCCCCACATTCCTTAAGGCATTTGAATGTCAGGAAAATAAGAGCTTTGAAGCTCACATGTATGAATTCCAAAAATGATATACATTGGGAGATGATGAGTTGGAATAAACACCATTCTTTTGTTTTTACTGAAGTGAAAAAAAGGGAGGGGAAAGAAAAGGAGCCCATCCCCGTTTTCAAAGCAATCACTAAAACAGAGATGACAGAGATAGATAGTGATGCCAAAGGTGAGTGTGTGTATGGAAATGTAAATGTGAGAGAGTGAGAGAGACAAAGGGGTTAGGGGGGTGTTTTTGTGCATCAACCAAACATGAACTAAAACTACACTACTAAAAACAAGAAATGGGAGCAAATGGCCTAATGGAAGGGTGAAAGTGCCATGCAAAAACTCAAATCCTACGTAATTGAGCAAAAAAATATTGCAACGCAATACTTTATCGTTGACCATCCCCAGCAGTGGTGCCAAAAAAGTGTTGAGGTTGTAGCAAGGAACGACCAAAAACCCTCACCACCTTGCATGGAAGCAAGAAGGAAGGCTCAAGAGTGACTATCCTCTCATCCACCCCTACCTCCCACATGTTCAAGCCATTGGCATCAGCCCCAGGCTATGCCACATGCTTGAAAACAAGGAGAATAGGGAGTCAAGGATCCTAGTCCATGAGGAAAATACAAGCAAATGCAACTACTCTACTCACACAAAGGAGAGACATGCATAGGCACACACACACTCCACTCTCACACACTCACAAAGACACAAATACATGTAAATGTAACAAGTCTTGGAGTAAATGAGAGCCTTCTTCCATTGATAAGAGATATTACATGAAAGCACGTCGACTAAAAGCTCCCTTCTTTACAAAAATGAGCTTCTATTTATAAGCTAAGCTCTATTCCCCATGTGCTCTTTTGAAAAGTAAAAAAGGTGATTCTCTCTCTAACTACCATATCTTCTAGGATATTCTAAGATCAAATTTGTAACAACCAAATCCCAAGAAGGGCATGCGTGGGTTTTTTACATGGGGAGTTTTCTAGAAGAGCCATAAAGGTGAGAGATTCTCAAGTCTACTATTCTATAGTACGAGGAAATATAAAAAAGTGCTTTTAGGAGAGTGTTCATATGTGACACTCAAATATATACAAAAAGGTTATTCTCATGGTCCTAGGAGGGTTCCTATGCACCCTTGAGGATGTGTGCATACCATACAACCCAACAATAATGGTACTTGGTCTTTATGTGATTTACCTCCAAGCAAAAAGGCCATTGGCACTAAATGGGTATATAAGCTTAAGCATATGCATGACACGTATAAGGCTAGGCTTGTTGCAAAAGGTTATGCTCAAGAGAGAGGCATTTATTTTGATGGGAACTTTGCTCAAACATGTCGAATGACCATCGTTCATAGCATTTGTGCACTTGCAGCTCTTCATGGTTGGAATGTAAATCAATTGGACATTAAAACTACATTTTTTAATGTGAAGAAGTGTATGTATTTTAACCTCATGATTTTGTGCAAAAAGGGCATGAAAACAAAGTATGGAGGTTGAAAACGGCATTATATGGTTTGAATCAAGCACCATGTGCTTGATATGAAAAGATACACACCTACTTGATTGCACATGGTTTTGAGAAGAGTCCAATTGAGAGCACCTTATATGTTAAGCGTGCAAATGATGTGCTCCCGATCATTATTGTCTATGTTGATGGCATGGTGCTCATTAGTCCTAATGAGAAGCATATTGCTGATTTTAGGCATGATTTGCATGCCTCTTTTGAGATATTTGGGGCATTTGCATCATTATCTAGGTGTTCAATTTATGCATGTTGATGGTGTAATATCTCTGTATCAGACAAAATATATTGACACATTATTGCAGTGTTTTGGACTTGAAGATTGCAAACCTATTGCCACTCCTATGGAAACAAGTTTATGGTTGAGTCTTCATGATGCTTGAGATGCATTTGATGTTGTTCTCTATTAGTAGGCTCTTGGATGCTTGATTTATGCATAACCTGACCTGATATTTAGTTTGTTATCTCTCAGATGAGTAGGTTAAACCATTGCCCATGTGTTAAGCATTGGTAGGTGATTAAGTGCACCTTTTGCTACTTGAGTGGTATGCGACTACTTGTATTGTTTTATTGCAAGGGGGGATCTCTATCACTAGTTTTACATGCTTTTTTTTACTTTGAATGGGTTGTTTGCTATGACACTCGTGTGTGCACTAGTGGTTTTTGCTTCATGCTTGGTAGCTCATGCATATCTTGGTTGAGCAAGAAGCAACCTACTATGGCCACTTCTAGTTGTGAGGTTGAGTATAGGGAAGCTTTCATAGTGAGTGTTGAGTGTGTGTGGCTCAGATGCCTTATGGTTGATTTGGGTGTTGGTTAGTCTTTCACTATCACCATCTGAGCATTAACAATTGCGACGAACCCTGTGTTCAATGCTCACACAAAGCACATTGAGGTGCGTTATCATTATGTCAAAGAAAGGTTCTTTGTTGGGGAGATCAATTTGGCATATGTGCCCATACAGGATAACATTGCAAATCTTTTCACAAAGGCTTTGCCTTGGGAGAAGTTTGAAGCTTTTCACAAAGCTTTGGGCTTACTTCCTTTTGTGGATTGAACTATTTCCACATAGCTTGGCACTTCCTTATACATGAGTGCCATCTCCTTGTTCACCTCATCACTCCCAAGGGGAATTTGTTGATATATTTTGGTCATGATGTATTTAAACACATTAGGGCTGTCGTGTCATGAGAAAGGAGATAAGGAAGAGAGCTCACACACACACTCTCACTCTCAAGGAGAAGCACACACACAGATTGAGGCAAGGGAGAATAGTCTTCTTCTTCTTCTATTACATAAAAGGGAATGTACAAGAATGACCTAAAAACAAGAATACAACCAGTGCAATATATAAAGATCACTACATAAGGAAAAACCTAATGTTCGTGAATGAGTGAGCTGGCAAGGAACAAATGTGCCATCACTCTCGGTAGATAAATCTAATAAAGCTCAATGAAGTATCCCTGACATATACCGGCATGACCACTATACATATCAGAGAAATGAAAAACTGGTATGTGTCATCCTGGATCATCACATCTTGAGCTTGATATCTCAACACTCCCCCTCAAGCTCAATGCCATATCATGTAATCCAAGCATCTTCCGAAACTTCTTCAACTTCTCAGCTCCAAGTGCTTTGGTGAAAATATCAGCAACCTGCTCATCTATTCTCACATAAACAAGATCAATATCACATGCTAATACCTTCTCTCTAATGAAGTGATAATGTACCTCGATATGCTTTGTTCTAGGATGGAAAATAGGATTCCGTGCTAAATGTATGCTACTAAGATTATCACAATAAATAGTGATAGGCTTTCCCACTTCCACACCTAAATCTGCAAGTAGCATTTCTAGCCATGATGCCTCACATGCTGCCATTGCAACACCTCTATACTCAGCCTCTGTACTTGACAAAGCAATAGTGGGTTGCTTCTTACTGCTCCATGTAACAGCTGCACTCCCAAGTGAGAATAGAAAACCACTAGTAGATCGTCTATCTGGAATGCCATCAGCCCAATCTGCATCGGTGTATCCATAAAACTGCAAATCTACACCAACCTCATAAAACAATGCATAATCCAAAGTAGCACTCACATAACGTAGAGTGTGCCTCAGAGCATCCAAATGTGGCTTCTTGGGAACCTGCATAAACTAACTTTCAAGTCCAACAATATAACTTAGATCAGGCCTTGTAATTGTGAGATATATAAGACTTCCCCCAATTTTCTTGTACATAGTAGCACTTTCCAATGCTTCACCTGATGTAGTATCCAATTTCAAATTCTGATCTAATGGCATAGAAATTGGCTTACAATCAGCCATACCATACTTTTGCTATATATTCAAGGCATATTGCCTTTGCGACATCCATATACCTATTTTTGTATGTATAAACTCAATGCCCAAGAAATGGCGCAGCACACCAAGATCTTTCATGTCAAATTCCTGCATAAGAAGTTGCTTTACCTCCTTGATGCTTCCTTCATTATCACCACCTACAATCAGGTCATCAACATAAATAGCCACAATAGTGATGCCATCATCAGCCTTCCTTGCATATAGTGAATGATCTTCATCACACATAGAAAACCCAATGTTGGTTAAGTAATCAACAATCCTTGCATGCCATGCACAAGGGGCTTGCTTCAGCCCATACAAAGCCTTTTGCAACCTGCAAACATATTCTGGATGCTTTGAATCTTCATATCCTTGTGGCTGGTCCATATATACCTCTTCTTGTAACTCACCATGTAGGAAAGCATTCTTCACATCCATCTGATGCAAAGTCCATCCTTTTGTTGTAGCTAATGCAACAAGTGTTCTGACAGTAGACATTTTAGCTACAGGGTTGAATGTTCCCTCATAATCAATGCCATATGTCTGTGCATGTCCTTTAGCTAGCAATCGTGCTTTATACCTGCTTATGCTACCATCAACATTATGCTTTACCTTGTAAACCTATTTGCAGCCTATGGGTTTCTTTCCTTGTGGCAATGGAACCAACTTCCAGGTATCATTTCCATAAAGTGTAGCCATCTCCTCATCCATAGCTTTTTCCCAATCTGCATTACCAATTGCATCTTCAAAACAAGAAGGTTCAGCATCTTGTATTACCTTTGTCATGTAGGCACAATGGCGAGCCATGTAACTATCATATCTCAATCGTTGCACTGAATTACGCATCCTCCCAGATCTTCTTGGTCTTGGGTCACTTCTTCTTGTATCATCTGCATGTGCCCTTCTTACTTTTGGAGACTTCACAGAGGGCAATCCAAGTTTCTCATCAAGACTCTTTTCTAAACCACTTGAATCTCCATCAACATCTTCAAAACCTGCACATGTTTTACTACCAACATAAAGCTTTTCTTTACCTTTCTTTGATGTATTTGATGAATTTTCTAGAATGAAATTTCCACGCAATCTTCCACTCCATAGATTTGAGTTGGAACTATTGCTTGGTGATGCATCTGGTCCACTCAAAACTTGAGATTCTGCAGTTGATTTTTCAGCATTTTCTTTGTCATTTGGTTCAAGATTCAGTCCTTTTTTGGCATCTACATAGAAGCTTGACATTTCATCAAATACCACATCTCTACTCACCTTCACCTGTCGTGTGAGTGGGTTATAACATTTGTACCCTTTTTGCTCAAGGGAGTATCCAATGAAGACACATTTTTTTTCTTTCGATTCAAGCTTCATCCTCAACTCATCTGGAACATGTACATATGCAATACAACCAAAAACTTTCAAGCGTAATAAGTTTGGCTTTTTGCCTGTAAACTTCTCTTCAGGTGTAACTTGATGTATTGTAGCAGTCGGAGTTCTGTTCATGATGTATACAGTAGTATGCATAGCTTCTGCCCAATAACAATGAGGCATATTCTTCTCAGCCATCAAGGCTCTTGCTATTTCTGCAATATGTCTATTTTTGCATTCAACAACACCATTCTGCTGTGGTGTATACCTGCATGAAAAGTGACACCAAATTCCATGATTTTTTAGAAAATTGTTGAACTCATTTGACATGTATTCACCTCCTCCATCAGATCTCAATGTCTGAATGTACTTCCCTATCTACTTTTCCTATGTATTAAGGATGACGAATTGTGTTTAATCCCTCGCTTAGTGAATTCCCCAATAAACTCTTGGAAGAATTGTTCAATATGTCCAAAGCAACTTGGATCCCACGATTGAAACAAAGTTAAGGCTATTCCCGTGAGGGTTAGCCCAAAGGATTCATATTGCACAAAAAATTCATCCACTTGCTCCACTCGCAACACCTGCTTGTATTCTGCAATGTGGTCATAGGGCTCTCCTGTGCCATCGTAACGATTTCTCATACATTTGGCCAATTGGATTGGTCTCAGTATTCTTCCGGGTTCTAAGGATCGAATTATGATGGGAAAACCGGGTTTTACTAGGTGTATTCCAACTCCTACACCTTGGGGTGCTTGTGTGGCTGTGGGGGTTAATTCTTGGCATGGTGAATTGCACCTCTGGTCTGTTGGGTATACTACATTGGCTCGTTTGTCCTAACATCACATTTTTTGTTCTTTGCTGAGTCTAAAATGGGTTTTGTGAGGTAGTTTCCTGATCTTGAGGAGGGCATATAGGTAGACCCATGTACTTTAATCTAGACCTCTTCACTTTATCTACAGGCCAATATCTCCTTTGAATTTTGTCTAGGTATGTAATTCTAGATGAATTTTTTGGATCCCTTAACTCGTGTATGGTAGTTAGACTGATGCTTTCTCCTTGTGTCGATGAATCAGTTTGTAGGAGTAGGTCTGATCCATTACTAAGTACACATCCATCAGGTAGTCATCTTGGGTTATCTTGTCCGCTTGCAATACTTGAGTCATTACTGAATTTCCCTAGGGGTAGTCACCGTATCTCCACTATTGGTATTCTAGTAATAGGAGAAGAGTTGTGTTCTCCTAGAAGTTCCATGTCCCTCGAACTCTCCTCTTTCATTAATTTGATCAGGGTTTTCGGTTACTACATATATCTGGCCCATCTTGTCCATGTAAACTCCACCTTCATACTTGACAGCTGGTCTTGGAACTATTTTAGATTCTGTAGTGTTTATCATTCTTGCTACTGACCTCTGTAGACCATCGAGGTAGATGGGTATTCCTTGCAAGTTAGTGGATACATATTGAAGAGTCATCCGATATTCCCCTTCCACTATGGACATAAAACCTTCCCTAGGTACTGAACTATGCATGCCTTCAGAAGCCCAGAGTCTCCCCAAGTTAAAAGACATTTCTGACTCACCCGTCTATGAACTCAGCACGTAGTGCTAACCACTGAGTTGTGAGTCCCAGACTTGGTTTTGTGGTTGAAACTAGCCTTAGATGATTTGGTACTTTATCTATCTCTTCCTAAGTGTCTGCTTGAGCTTAGGTTCATAAACCTTGCCTACAAGTGCAAAATTGTCCTTTGTATTGCTCAAAATCTTGTGGAACCCCTTGCTTCCTAGTCCAACCTTAGGGTTTTTGTAGTACTCCCCACGAGCTTTCCAATGAACCCAAAATCACTCCAAACGGATTTTTTATGAGAAAGTTATGCCAGTTCAGGGTTCTGGGGGTTAAAACAGGGAAACAGGACCTTCTTGGGAGTACCTCAAAACAGGCGATACATGATATTCGGTGTGACGATACGATACTGGACGGTCACGATACGATACTTGTCTTTGGACGATACCACCTCAAATGATACGATACTACCAAGGCGATATCAACTTCCACGATACGATACTGCTATCCAGACTATACAATACTGAAAATGGTCATGATACGATACCAAAATTTACATGATACGGTACCTCTGCATTCGACGATACGATACCAATTTAGTGGACGATACGATACCTAACCACTACACGATGCGATACCGGAAATCACGCGATACGATACCAGATTGCTCACGATACGATACCAAGGTGACAGGTGAGACGATACCAAAAATTTACACGATACGATACTGAAACTCTCACGATACGATACTAGTTCTATGGACGATACGATACCAAAGGGTCGGACGATATCATACCACTTTTTTGCACGATACGATACTAGATTAGGCACGATACGATACTAGATGGACCGCGATACGATACCACTGGGTGACCGTGATCGCGATACTAACATTTGACGATACGATACCAGAATGGTATCGCAATACCTCAAGTGGGTGTGCACGATACGATACCTTGACAAGTATATCGTGATACATGGAAATTCTGGTATCGCGATACCAAAACTCAACCCGACATGATACTTGGAGATTTCGACACCCAAATCCAAAAATTTTTGCAAATGTGTACACACCTTGTGTCCTCCTTGTCACTCTTATCTGTCTGTATATGCAAAGTCACCCTTCAATCACACGATACGACACTCACGATACCAGGCATAGACCTTGTCACTCAATTTTTTTATGTTTAAATAGTGTGATTCTCTGTATTTTACCCACGCTTATGCTCTGAACTCCTTGCACAACCAAGAATGAAGAAGAAGAGGCAAAAATAGGGGATATACAGTCAAAAAAGCAAAAAAATCAGAGAATGTGAAGATGAGAGGAGATAGTGGTGATGATGATGATGGAGATGAAGCGAAACTCAGAAACTGAACTGAAAATGGTGATTTTTTAACCTTCCAACATCGCTACTCTACGTCTTACCATCACACGCTCATCCTCCAAGCTCTCTCCCCGGCAACAACACCAAATTTGGTGTCACTCTAGCACAATGGCAAGTACCAATGTGAGGAGCTTCACCTCATAAATGTTAATCCACGGAGATGTGAGGACCGGTATGAAGACCAAGAGCAAGTGAAGTGCACAAGTGCGTGAGTGAAAGCACACAAACATACACACATGCACACAAGCTAAGAGCAAAGAGTGGAACAATGGAAGGACTTCGATTACAAAAGAAATCTCTTACAGAAGCTCAAATCTACAACAAGCTAACCCCTAAAATGAGCTCTCCATCCCTTTTTATAGTTTTTTGAGTAGTTTTGGCCCTGTCGAGACCTAGTGTTCGACCTAGTTAAAAATTAGGTTCTAGGGCTTATTTGGGGGCTCAAACGGAGTCTAAAAATTATGAAAATTGGTAGGATGATACTTCTAATACTCCTCAAGCTCAAGGACTCCTTGGCTTGAATGAAATGGAGTTGTAAGAATAGAAAATGGTATTTACAATGGTTTTTAGTGATAAAAATCACTATTTTTATAGGGATTTCTTATGAAAATTTGACATGTGCTTCTTGGAGCTCCCTACAAGATCCTTCTTCTTGTGTGTTCACTTCATTGATGTGCTTACATGCTTGTGTGTGACCTTGAATGTCAACATGGAGGGTCGTGATAAATGTCTCCTATGACTTTGGGAGTTTTTTGAGAAGTCTGATGGCTATATATTCATTTGAAACTTTCTTGTCACATTATGAAAGCTTGCATTGGCAATCTTCAAAAGTAGCAATGACTTTAGTAAGAGGGTCCTAGATCCTAATTTTTAGGTTATGAGATTCGACTTCTAGGACAAAATTTTGATGGAATATATTCTTCATACAAGTTTTGAGGGGCCCTCCAAGATTTATGAGATGTTTACAAGAGGTAATATGATCTTTCGTTAACTTCACATTCCTTATTTTCCATTCGTCGGTATCACTAACCTTGTTGGGTTCAGATTCGCTGGAATCTACAACTTCATACAAGAGGTTTGCATACAAATAAGCTTTGATAATATACTTCCAAAATGTATAATTTGTGCCATTCAAATGTTCTTCTTTGGAAAAAAAATGGCATAAACGATGATAAATACATTGTTGAGGAAGTTGCATTGGAAAGTGTAGATATTGTTGCGGAAATGTGGTATGCTTCCTTTACTCTAATACCACTCCTTGACGACGCGACGAAGGCTGAGCCTTGCGGAAACTGCCACGCCAAAGAAGAACTAAGCTAGAGTGATTCAGAACACCTCTGTAATCAATCAATAGCTTAGCGAAGTCTAGCACTCAACATATAAGATTGCGCTCTAAATTCATTGGAAAAATTTCACCGAAATTTCACCGGACTGTCACTAGACTGACACCGTAATCATACTGGAATTGTGCCGGAATGAACTTCAATTCTGTTTATAATTACTTCAAGCGAACATACATGAAGTAAGGAAGTGACACAAAAGCTTCCTTAACTTACTGAACTCTTTTTGAAGTTTAAGAAGAAACTCCACTAGTTCAGACGACCTTTTTCCGGTCAGACTTTGTACTATGTGTGGATATCTTTTCCACCGGAAACTTTGATCAACTGAAAGTAGAGATGTCTAGCTACAGAATGAGCTATCTCTCACACAAAACTTCACATTACTCTGCGAGATCTACTTCGTTCTTCTACCGGAAATTACTCGTTTACTGTAAGAACTGTAACTGACCGAAAATGCGTTTACTGAGAAAATGTTAACTGTTAACTAACTTTAAAAACATACTCTGTTTCTTCCGCATACAAACAGTACGCACAAACATCCACATGAACATGTGTTTTCTATTAGAGAAGATGTGTACAAGTGAGCTTGGCCTCTTCTTGCTCAAGCTACAGAAACTCTCTTATACTGAGTAGTTTCTTATTACCATCTCTCTCAGATGAATACCTGAAGTTTCAGGTTTCTGTTATTCATCTTTACATACGCGATCTCTGGCGTCTTCTTCTACATACGCGATCTCTGGCGTCTTCTTCATAACTAAAGTTCTCAGTTTCTCATTCTCTATATCTCTCTTCACCACTCTCTCCGATTCTTGATTGATATATATATAGTCCTCATTCTTCCATGCTCTTCCGCGCACGTTCTTGTTCGCACTTCCCTTCTATTATTCCTATGCACGTTCTCTCTATGTACAGTTTGATTTGGCGTAACGTACTCTGATCCTGGGAGATTCTGTACTGTACATAACGGTCGTGGATTTGTCCCTCCACTAAGGCTTTTGATTTCCTCTGATTCTGCTTCCTTCTTTTTCTCTTTTTATGTCTGTTTGTCAAATTCGTGAGTGTTTCTTCAACAGCTCCCCCTCAATCACTAATTTGACATCTTTTGATCTCTCATATATCTTTCTTTCTTTTATACCTGCCATCTCTTTGAATCTGTTTGTCTTTGTTCCATCCAAACTCTTTGTTAACATATCTGCAATCTGATCCTTTGTCGGAGTGTATACAATTTCTAGCTCCTTCTCCATTATCTTTTCTCTCAGGAAATGATATTGAATTTCTATATGCTTTGTTCTTGCATGAAATACTGGGTTTGCTGCAAGATATAGAGAGCTCATATTATCTCCATGTATGATAGGTACACCTTGATCAATACCCATGCTTTTGAACAAGGTCTGCATCCATATTATTTCTTTAGCTGCTTCTACAAGTCCTTTATATTCTGCTTCTGTTGACGATAACGCTACTGTGTGTTGCTTCTTTGAACACCAGCTTACCAGCTTATCTCCTAGGTATATCATATACCCGTGTGTTGACCTTCTGTCATCTTGACTTCCAGCCCAGTCTGAGTCACTGTATGCTCTGAGCTTTATATCTGACGTAAAAGGATAATATAATCCTTCTTTTATAGTTCTTTTAATATATCTAAGAACTCTCTGTCCTGCAACCCAATGTTGATCTGTCGGACAATGCATAAACTGTGAGAGAACTCCCACTGCATAACTAAGATCCAGTCTTGTTAGCGTAGCATAAATTAAACTTCCTACTAATGACTGATATTTCTTCATATCTTTAAACTCTGCACCACTGTATTTGCTGAGTTTATGATTTACTTCAAGCGGTGTTAAAGCTTCTCTGCAATTCTCTATATTAAACTTCTTTAGTAAGTTTAGGAGATACCTTTCTTGTGACACATATACACCATGATCTGTGTATGTGATTTCCATTCCTAGAAAGTATGACAACTTCCCTAGGTCACTGATCTTGAACTCTCTTTCGAGTAGTTTCTTTACTTCTGTAATTCCTTCATCTGATGTTCCTGTGATTATTAAGTCGTCTACATAAATACAAATGTAGATCATACCTTCTTCTGTTCTCTTTATGAGTAGACTTGCGTCTGCCTTCGAACTTTGGTATCCAAGTTCGTTTAGATATTTCACAAGTCTGTAATTCCAAGCTCTTGGAGCTTGCTTCAGTCCATAAAGTGCTTTTCTTAACTTACAGACAAAATTCGGGTATCCGGAACTTTCGAACCCTTCAGGTTGTTCCATGTACACTTCATCAGAAATGTATCCGTTCAGAAATGCGTTCTTTATATCTAGCTGACTTAGCTTCCATCCTTTAGATGCAGCTACAGCAATTACTGTCCTTATGGTTGACATCCTTGCCACCGGACTAAACGTCTCATCATAATCTATGCTATGCTTCTGGGCATAGCCTTTGACCACCAGCCTTGCTTTGTGTCTGGCTATCCTTCCATCTGCAAATTTCTTTATTTTGAAAACCCATTTATTTCCGACTACTTTCTTACCATTTGGTTTCGGAACAAGTTCCCATGTCTTGTTCTCCTCCAGTGCGCTGATTTCTTCTTCCATT
Source organism: Ceratopteris richardii (assembly GCA_020310875.1). Taxonomy (NCBI): domain Eukaryota; kingdom Viridiplantae; phylum Streptophyta; class Polypodiopsida; order Polypodiales; family Pteridaceae; genus Ceratopteris; species Ceratopteris richardii. The sequence continues at coordinate 170,209,600 of CM035416.1, forward strand.
GCTTCTTCCCATTGCTTCTTGCCTTTTGCTTCATCATAGCTCTGTGGTTCTTCATCATCGTTGACCATATATGCATAGTCTTTCTGAGTTATGTCTGAAGTATCATACGAGTACCTTTCTGGTTGTCTTCTGTTCCTATTCGACCTTCTTGGTTCAAACTCTTCATATGTATCTGAATGCACTTCTTCATCAAATCTCGAATCATCTTCATTTCTCATACCTGATCCGTTCCTAGACGTACTTGCCTGCATATGATTTTCATCTCTGTTTACTTGAACAATTGATTTCCCTTTCTCTCTTCTTTTTATTTCTTCTTCGAATTCTTCAGTCGTATGACTTTGATCTGCATACCAGCTTTTCTGTTCATCAAATGTAACATCTCTGGACACAGTAAATTGTTTGGTTAGAGGATTCCATAACCTGTATCCCATCTACTTTTCATCATATCCGACGAACACATATTTCTCTGCTTTCGGTTCAAGCTTATGTCTGAGTTGAGACGGTACATAAGCATACGCTACTGATCCAAACACTTTGCAGTGATCAAATGTTGGCTTCTTTCCCCACCATGCTTCATAAGGGGTCATTCCTTCCAATGTTGTACATGGTAATCTGTTTACCAAGTATGTAGCTATGTTTACAGCTTCAGCCCAAAGATAATTTGGACAATCCTTTTCGTTTAGCATGGCTCGTGCAAATTCAACTAGAACTCGGTTCCTTCTTTCTGCTACCCCATTTTGTTGTGGTGTATATCTGCAGGTTATTTCTCTTTTAATACCTGCATTCCAAAGATAGTCATTGAATTCTTGGGAGAAGTATTCTCCCCCTCCATCAGACCTCAGTCTTTTAAGTTTTCGTCCGGTAAGTCTTTCAGCATATGCATGAAAATGCTTGAAGGCTCCAAATACTTCTGATTTTTCTTTCAAAACATAAAGAGTTATCCACCTTGTTGCATCATCAATGAATAGAACATAGTACCTTGATCCGCTGATTGATCCTTCTTTCGTTGGCCCCCATACATCTGTATGAATAAGCTCGAGTACTTCATCATGTTTGAATCCTTTCTTCTTGAAAGGTAACATGTGGGCTTTTCCCAACTGGCATGCTTCACACTTATGAATCATATGTTGATTCCGTATATTCGGTAATCTCAGTACAGACTGGTTTGCGATCATAGCTTTGATTCCTTTTTCATTGAAATGACCCAATCTCTTATGCCATAAATCAAGTTCTGTAATTACCTTTTCTCCATGTGTGAGCAAAGCTTGGCCAATGTTCCCTTGTACTCTTAAAGTAAAGAGTCTGCCTTCTTTCTTACCAGAGACGATCTGATTGTATCCGTTCTCGGGATCTTCTACAAATACACCTTTATTTGTAAATCTGACCTGAAAACCTTTCTCAACTATCTGTCCCACGCTACTCAGCCTTCGTCGCGTCGTCAAGGAGTGGTATCAGAGTAAAGGAAGCATACCACATTTCCGCAACAGTGGTATCAGAGCTAGGCATATCTAATCAGAGCCCAGAGTATTCACCATTATTGGAAACAAGAGCCGGTTAACCACAATGAGTGGAACCAGAACGAGAAAGATTCTGAAGAGCAGAAAGATTCTCAAAAGCTCACCGGAAGTAACAGAAGCAAGAAGATCATGGCAGACCACGTTACTATTGATAAGTTGGACAGAGATAATTATCCCGCATGGGTAATGCGCATGGAAGCCTTACTTATGAGTAAGGACTTAATGATGTACGTGACCGGAGAAGAAAAGAAGCCGACTTTTGAAGATGATAGTCAACCGGAAAAAGAAGAATTAGAAGCCTTGAAGCTGTGGCAGAAGAAAGATGCAACGGCAAGAGCCTACATCTATAATACCGTAACAGATCATCTGCTACCGCATATTAGAGGTCTGGAGAAAGCAGAGGACATATGGAGTGCATTGGAAGATCATTTCCAAAATACTACAAAAGCCAGGAAGGCTAGTTTATGGTCCGAGTTTACGACATTCAGAAAGAAGTCGAGTCAAAGCATAAGTGACTATGTCACTAAAATGAAGGATCCAGCAGATAGTCTTGGATCCATAAATGAAGAAGTCGAAGATCATAGATTGATAGCACAAGTGCTCACAGGGTTGAGAGGAGATGAAAGGTGGAAACCTTTCGTACTATCAATTGAACTTTCTTTAAATCATTTTGTGCCAGATTTAAATCAGTTGCTTGGTTTGATGCTCATATATGAGCAAGACCTGAAAGGAGATGCAGATAAAGGACAAAGCTCTGCAATGTATATGAAGAACAAAAAGAAAGAAAAAGGTAAGTCAAAAGACGAAGAAGAGTCGAGTTCTCAGGCCTATTACGCAAGAGGTAAAGGCACTGGCAGAGGAAGAGTAAGAGGTTTTGGAAGAGGAAGAAGTAGCCAGAATACCAACAAGAAAGCTTGCTGGATTTGTGGATTAAGTAATCATCTGGCTCATGACTGTTGGCACAATCAACAAGGATCAAATCAAAATCAAAACAGTAATAGCAGAGGCAGAAGCGGAAGATATCAAAGAGGAAGACAAAATCAAAGAGGAGGCTATGGTAGAGGTGGAGTGAGAAGTTGGGGACAGAATCAATCCTACAACACCACCTACAACAACTACGCAAACGACACGCAGAATGAAAGTCATACATCGTTGATGATGAACTCTATCAGCACATCGGAAAACGAAGACCTAAAGGTATTTTACATTGATTCTGGATGCTCTAATCATTTGTCAGGAAATATAGAACTGATGTCAGAACTAGAAAAAGGTAGTTCTAGTCACACTGTTCAAACAGGTGACAATACGAGACATAGCGTACACTCAATTGGAAAAGTGAAATGCAAGAATGGAGCAGATTTGCTAACCAATGTTTTGTATGTTCCAACAATACCGAAAAATTTAATTAGGGCTATGTTAGATGCAAAGCTTTGGCATGCACGCTTTGGTCATCTGAATTTCGCTAGTTTGCTACGCCTGCATAATTTTGAAATGGTGTCCTCTTTGCCCAAACTTGAGGCACCTGGAAAACATGTTTGTGAAGGCTGTATTTTGGGCAAAATGCAGCGTTCCTCATTTCCAAAAGATGGTTCAGTTCAGACTACTCAAAAATTGCAGCTTGTACATAGTGATGTATGTGGTCCTATGTAGACACCTTCTTTTGGAAATTATCTTTACTTCATGACTTTCATTGATGATTTTTCCAGGCGTGCATGGGTATATCCATTGAAGGCAAAATCCGAAGTGTTCACGTGCTTCAAACAGTTTTTGGTTTTGGCTGAAAATTTGTCAACATGTCATCATTTGAAGAGGCCAAAGCAAAAACAGAATGGAAGCATGCAATGAAGGAAGAGATCGAAGCACTTGAGGAAAACAACACTTGGGATTTGGTGCCCAAGACTTCATCCATGAAGGTAATAGGCTCAAGATGGGTCTATAAACTCAAGAAGAATTGTGATGGTTCCATTAACAGGTATAAGGCAAGGCTTGTAGCAAAAGGCTTTGCACAAACTCAGGGAATTGATTATGAGGAGACCTTCTCTCCTGTGGCAAAGATGCCTACTATTAGGGTTTTGCTTAGTATTGCCTCTTCCAAGAATTGGAAGATACTTCAACTAGATGTAAAGAATGCATTCTTGAATGGTTGGATAACAGAAGAGGTATATATGGCACAACCACCTGGTTTTGAGAATCAAGTTTATCCTGATTATGTGTGTAAACTTGACAAAGCATTGTATGGTCTCAAGCAAGCCCCAAGAGCTTGGAATTTCATACTTGTTTCATTCTTGCAGGACAAAGGCTTTCAACCAAGCAAGGCAGATCCTTCACTCTTTATTAAAAAGAGTAATTCTGAGATCATCTACCTATGTGTATATGTAGATGATATTATATTGACAGGAAATGATGCAGATGGTATGAAGAATATCAAAGATGAGATGAGAGAGGAGTTCAAGATAAGTGATTTGGGTTCACTTACCCACCTCCTAGGTTTGGAAGTTGTCTACAAAGATCATGGTTTGTTTCTCACTCAAAGAAAGTACATTAAGGACATGTTGGCAAAATTCAAGATGCAAGATTGTAAGATTGCAGGTACTCCAATGGAGGTCAATCACAAATTGAGCTCACATGAAGGTGAACTCATAGAGGACATCACATCATATCAAAGTCTAGTGGGTGGTCTCAACTATGCGACATTGACAAGAGTAGATATATGTTACATTGTGAGTGTGCTAAGTCAATTTATGCACACACCAAGGAAACCACATATGGATGCTGCCAAAAGGATTTTCAAGTATCTCAAAGGAACCAGAAATGAAGGACTTTATTATCCTTATGTATCTGATTTAGATTTGAAGCTATTTTCTGATGCAGATTGGGCTGGCTCCAAGGAAGATAGAAGGAGCACTTCAGGTTATCTTACCTTTGCAGGTTCAAAGCTTATTTCATGGTCATCCAAGAAGCAACCCACAGTTGCTCTCTCTTCTACTGAAGCTGAATACAGAGGTCTTGCCATAGCTACACAAGAAGCTATGTGGATGAAGACATTATTCAAAGATCTTGGATTGGAGTTTGGAACTCCAATATGAGTTCTATTCATTTGGCTGCTAATCCTATTTTTCATGCAAGGACTAAACATTTTGAAGTTCATTATCACTATGTACGAGAGAAGGCTCTAAGCAAAGAGATTCAAATATCATATGTGTCCACTCATCAACAATGTGTAGATATTCTAATCAAAGCATTGGATGGTACAAAGCTTTGCAAATTCAAGGCTATGATTGGTTTGCAGGTAATCTTGGAAGATTGAAGACCTCAAGCATACTTGGCTTGAGGGGGAGGTGTTGAGCCCATAAAAGTCATGTTGGTCAAGTCAACTGCAGTCAAAGTCAACAAGGTCAAGGTCAAAGTCAACAGGCGCAAAGTCAAAGTGCGTAAGTGCAGGTGTCAAAGTGCACAGGTAGTGCACAATGAATTGTCCACAAAGGGTAAATCGGAGAAAGTGGGTTGCAGGTTGCAGAGGTATTTTCTCTAATTGCCCCAAGTTCAAAGTGTGTTTTAAAGTGTTTTGGAAGGTTCAGGTGAACCCCCCCCTTATGTGCAAAAGTGAAGAATTAAAAGGAAATGTGAAGGCATGTGAAGCGGCAAAGTGTACGCACAGGTGAAAGTATGGCCCCCCATTAAAATTTTTGGTTTTAGACTAAAGTCACTACAGGACAAAACAGTGAGTAGTTGGCTGCCACTTGTGAGAGCAATCTTGGGACATCAAAGTGAGCACCAAGATTCACTTGCAGTTAGGAGCGTACGTGATCGACACTAAAATCAAGGCAAGAGCCATTCTTGGAAAAGAGGTTAGAGTAAGCAAGAGGAGCATAGGCTAAGGGGAGCAAGAGAGAGAGAAGTGCGAGAGTCACCAGAGTACGTCGCACAGAAGTGGAAGTGCAAGGTGCATAGAGAGTGACCAAGGATTTTGGTGCAGAGAAGTGCTAAGCTATAGTTCCCCCAAGTATCTCAAGGTCCTTTGGCAGTGTACGCTTGCCGACAGCAGGTATTCACTCCTCCCCCTTTGTGGAAGCTTGGTGCAAGGTGTGCACAAGGAGAAGCTTGAAGCAGGTGGAGGTTTGTTGCAGAGGAGGTCGGCAGCAAGAGGACGTTGGGATATTGGATATTTTGTAATTGGGCACTCTGCGGGATTGTGCACAGAGGTATTGGTGTATCTTGTATTTCAAACATTGTACTTTTCTTACTGTAATCAAACGGCAGAAACTTCCAAGGTGTATTTTCTCTTTTGGTCCTTTCATTTTCTCTTACAAACCCTCAAACTCCTTCTTGTCAAAGAATCCCCCAACAAATTTGGCACGCCCGGTGGGACTTCCAAGGAGCTTTGAGCATAGGAGACTATATATTGCCATTGGAGGACAACATTCCAGTGTCGACAACATTACTCCAGTGGGCCAAAAGGTACATCCTTCTATCAAGGTCTCATTTTAAGTGGACTATGAATAGCTCATGACCGCGACCCGGTCACAAACCTTGAGAATCAAGTGCAAGCAGACAAGAAGAAAGACGAACCGAAGATCATCGAGTCCACTTTCATCGACTTCATCGGTAGGAAGCATGGCAGGACAGGTGGACCTAGAAATCTTGCTCTCCAGGTTAAACATAAAATTCCCCTCCTTCAGAGGTTTAGCCCATGAGGACCCAGATGAGCACATTCGATGATTTCTTTCATTATGTAAGACTAGGGGACTAATGGGTAGGGAAGATGCTTTCTTGATACTCTTCCCCGCCACATTGGAAGGTCTGGCAGACAAGTGGTTTAGTCAGTTTGCCGAAAATCACTTTACCTCTTGGGATTTGATGAAGGAGGCCTTTAAGAATCAATTTCAGCATGGCAACACGGCTGAGATCATTATAGAAGAATTGGAAAACTTAAAGTTGGGTCCAGGAGAGAAGTTCCCCGAATTCGTGACCAAGGCCAAAGCATTAATGGCTAAACTACCGGATCCACCACACGACTTCTTTGTCAAGAAGTGGTTAGCCAAACCTTTACCTGTGGTCACCCAATGCAAAATAAAAGAGTTAGTTCTACCTACAGCCTCCATAGAGGAGTTCATCACCACGGCTACAAGACTGGAGCAAATAAGGCACCAATATGGGACAACTTCTTCACCACCAACATATGGTACAAAGATGGAGGATCCAGTGACCCAGCTAAGGAGGGAGTTGGAGGGCTTAAAGAGAAATAAGCCCTACAAAGAGGAGGAGACTGCTGTGGCTCAATTGAGAAGGGAGATTGAAGCACTCAAGCTTCAAAAGGAAGAGGAGGCCCAAGCAGAGGAATTAGCTCAGCTGCGACAGGAGTTGCAGGAGCTCAAAGGAGGGGGCATCAAGAGTGGTCTTTGGTGTTCCATGTGCAGCAAACAAGGGCATATAGTAAGTGAGTGTCCTCTGTTAAGTGTAACTTGCCAATTATGCAAGAAGGTTGGCCATGAGGCCCATGAATGCCAATCAAGGGGAATGCCGGCAACGACATACTGGACCCAAGGAGGACCCCCAACAACCACAAATGTGATGGCTGCACAAAATCAAGGTAACACTTATAACCCTAGACAGAGGGATAATTTTGGAAATGGGCCTAGAAGGCCAATTATTTGTTTCAGATGTGGGGAATGTGGGCACTATCAAAGTAGGTGCACCCTACCAGAAAATGCCCCCCCTTGCAGAAACTGCCCAGAGGCCAGAGACCACTACACAATTTGTTGTCCTAAGAATCAAGCCTCTTCATCTGGGCCCCACATTCAAATGATTTCCGTGCAGGAAGAAGAAATGGCAAATCAAGTTAAGGTGCCATCACCATCTACCAGGGTGGTGCAGTTAGAGGAAATTGACTCTTTTACTGTGCAGACAAGAAGCAAAGGGAAGGTTCCAGTGGACATGGGTCAAGAATCATTGATTAATGGATTAAACAGAGACAAAGGTGTGTCTGAAGACCAAGCCACCACAATTGCAGACACAAGGAAAAAGGAAAATTGCACAGGTACCAGTGATGCCATTGGACAGGCATTCAGCAGGGCTCATGAGGAGTTGGATAAGTCAAATGGAGCCCAAGCTCTTAAGGAATCAGAAGCCTCCAGACTGCTCAAGTCCATGAAAAAGGAGGTCAGTATTTTTGATTTAATAAAGATGGATGGGAAGTTCAGGTCAGAACTCTTGCAGATAATTGATGAAATGTCCACAACAAGCTTAGTGGCAAAAGCTGCTGTTATGCATAAAGATAAATATGTAGGGGAAGCACCCCTCACAGATTACAAGAGCCCTCGACTAACCATTTCTATTAAAGGTCATGAGTTTCAAGGAGTTATTGTGGATGGTGGTTCTGGCATTAACTTGATGCCTGAATATACCATGAAAAAGATTGGACTATACCCTTCACAACCTGCCAACTTCACTGTAACAATGGCAGACCAAAGCATAGTAAGGCCTATGGGAGTGGTTCCTGGAGTCCCAGTCAGGATTCAAGGTACTATCTTTAACTTGGACTTTGTTGTTTTAAGGCTGCCACAGGTAGAAGGAAGCTTCCCACTGTTAATTGGGAGACCTTGGTTAAGGCATGCCAATGTGCTGCATGATTGGGGCAAGGACACAATGTGGGTAAAGCAAGAGGGAAAAGAGTTGCAGCAGATAATTTTAGAAGAAGGCCCAGATAATCAGAAAAATACTAGCATGATGCAGACAATCAGTATTTGTATGGAAGAAGAAGTGGTGGACAACCCAGAAGCAGACCTATTTGAAAGAGCAGATTTATATGAAGATGAAAACATGTTGGCTTGGCTCCATGCAGAAGACCCATCCTCCTGCTATGGAATTTTTCCAAACTCATGTATAGAAAAAGCATATGAAGAAAAAGAGGAAATCACTCAGGTTGAAACAGTAGCAGTCAAAGGCCATAGCAAAGCGAAGAAAAGCAAAGTCCTTACATGCAGCAGTGATAAAGCTACTCAAATTCATATATCAATGGCCACTTTTTTATGGATTCTGGTATGGCTATCATCTGTTATTTCAATTCTTATGGTAGCAAGTGCAGGGCTTTACAAGAATGTGGAAGTTGCTACTGCCAGTATTTGGGAACATAGGGTTCCTCTGGATGAAGAAGCTGGAGTAGTAAAATTAAAATTTTGCAAATCATATCATAAAGTTGCTGGAGGAGATAACATTCTAATGAAGGATTTAGGGTACCCCTCTCAGATGGCCAGGGTGCCCCAGGAGAAGACCAAAGCAATGAAGTGCAGTACAAATGCAGATTATGGAGGAGTCTCTCTCAGTCAACAATACAAGGCTCAAGGCCTATTATCAAGCCAACTGAAGTTTTATGGATCACTTGGAACCTGCAAAAATTGTCCAGGTTGTACATAGTCTTTTCTCGTCATTTTTACTTAAGTTTTAGTAGTTTTCTTATCCATTTCATGCTTGTTTCTTGAGGTTTTAGCAAATTTAGCAGTCGTTTCATCCACTTTGCAAAGGCACAAATTTTGGAATTTTTTAGAAATTTTTTCAGATTTTTTCAGGCATTTTTTTGGACTTTTTCTAGTATTTTCACCTTTTTCATGTGTCTTTTTATTGCCCAATTTGAGGAATAAATGGAGGGTCTCTGTGGTTTGATGAAGGATTTTAGGCTCAACATGTAGAAAATTTCATCAGAATTTTTTCAGAATTTTTTTTAGAATTTTTTGGCCTTTTTTTCAGATTTTTCCTTGATTTTTCTCTAAATTGGGCTATTTAAAAAAAAAAAAAAAAAAAAAAAGCCCCCTAGGGAATTTGCGGGTTCCCCAAAAAAAAAAAAAAAAAAAAAAAAATCCCCACAACCCACCCCCCCCTCATCACACCCCAGCGCCCCCCCCTCCCGACCCCGCTCACCACAACCCCCCCCCTCGACACACCCCATCCCCCCCCTCCCAACCCCGCTCGACACACCCCAACCCCGCTCAACACACCCTAGCGCCCCCCCTCCCGACCCCGCTCACCACAACCCCCCCCCCCTCAACACACCCCATCCCCCCCCCTCCCAACCCCGCTCGACACACCCCAACCCCGCTCAACACACCCCAACCCCCCCCTCCCAACCCCGCTCAACACACCCCAACCCCCCCTCCCAACCCCGCTCAACACACCCCAACCCCCCCCCCTCCCAACCCCGCTCGACACACCCCAACCCCCCCCCTCTTTTATTTTTTTTTTTATTATTATTATTTTTATTTTTTATTTTATTTCATTATTTATTTTCTTTATTTATCACACCCCAACCCCGCTCAACACACCCCAACCCCCCCCTCCCAACCCCGCTCAACACACCCCAACCCCCCCCTCCCAACCCCGCTCGACACAACCCAACCCCCCCCCCCCTCTTTTATTTTTTTTTATTATTATTTTTATTTTTTATTTTATTTCATTATTTATTTTCTTTATTTATCACACCCCAACCCCGCTCAACACACCCCAACCCCCCCCTCCCAACCCCGCTCAACACACCCCAACCCCCCCCTCCCAACCCCACTCGACACAACCCAACCCCCCCCCCTCTTTTATTTTTTTTTATTATTATTTTTATTTTTTATTTTATTTCATTATTTATTTTCTTTATTTATCACACCCCAACCCCGCTCAACACACCCCAACCCCCCCCTCCCAACCCCGCTCAACACACCCCAACCCCCCCCCTCCCAACCCCGCTCGACACAACCCAACCCCCCCCCCTCTTTTATTTTTTTTTAATTATTATTTTTATTTTTTATTTTATTTCATTATTTATTTTCTTTATTTATCACACCCCATCCCCGCTCAACACACCCCAACCCCCCCCCCTCCCAACCCCGCTCGACACAACCCAACCCCCCCCCCTCTTTTATTTTTTTTTTTATTATTATTATTTTTTATTTTATTTCATTATTTATTTTCTTTATTTATCACACCCCAACCCCGCTCAACACACCCCAACCCCCCCCCTCCCAACCCCGCTCAACACACCCCAACCCCCCCCTCCCAACCCCGCTCGACACAACCCAACCCCCCCCCCTCTTTTATTTTTATTATTATTATTTTTATTTTTTATTTTATTTCATTATTTATTTTCTTTATTTATCACACCCCAACCCCGCTCAACACACCCCAACCCCCCCCTCCCAACCCCGCTCGACACAACCCAACCCCCCCCCCCCCCCTCTTTTATTTTTTTTATTATTATTTTTTTTTTTTTTATTTCATTATTTATTTTCTTTATTTATCACACCCCAACCCCGCTCAACACACCCCAACCCCCCCCTCCCAACCCCGCTCAACACACCCCAACCCCCCCCTTCCCAACCCCGCTCGACACACCCCAACCCCCCCCCCTCTTTTATTTTTTTTAAATTATTTTTTATTATTATTTTTATTTTTTATTTTTTATTTTATTTCATTATTTATTTTCTTTATTTATTACACCCCAACCCCCCTCAACACACCCCAACCCCCCCCTCCCAACCCCGCTCGACACACCCCAACCCCGCTCAACACACCCCAACCCCCCCCCTCTTTTATTTTTTTATTATTATTTTTATTTTTTATTTCATTTCATTATTTATTTTCTTTATTTATTTTCCTTTTATTTATTTTTTATTATTTAGCCGTTCGAATTTCTTTACAAAAAAAAAAAAAAAAAAAAAACTTTAGATATCCATTTTTTTTATTATTACTTTTATATTTTTTTTAATTTTTTATGGCTTGAAGCTTTTGGCTCTGAATTGTGCCTCAGTTGGCCGTTTTTTACAAAAAAGGAGTCATTTTCATGTTTTTTGGCATCTCTGGACTCCGTTTTTGGCTTTATTTTTCCAAATTCCAACATTTTATCTGAGTTTTGGTCAAAACCCTCACTAATTGAACACAATTATCCCATGTTTTTATTTACCCACATTGTCCAAATGGTCTATTCTCACCTTGTCTTCCCTTATGTTTAATAATATCCCATATGTACCCTCTGTAGCCCTCCGATTTGATCATTTTAGCCTCCTCCCGACCCCTGATTCGGAGCCCTCCCATTTGATCATTTTAGCCTCCTCCCGACCCCTGATTCCTACTCCCAATCCCTCCCTTTACCAATATGCCCAGCCACATCCTTTCCCCTCCCTACCCCATCCATCTTCGCACCCTCAGCCCTCCCTTCCCCTTCCTTTCTAACCTCCCATTGCCCCCCTTTTTTGCTTTTCCATTCCAAATCCCAATTTTGGTTCTTCTCTGGTGCTTGTTCTCTCCTGCTTTTGGTGGAATTGGTTGCTGCTCAGATGTCCTATTCAAGTTTTTGCGGCTCTTCAAAGTTTTAGCTATAGCTCTCCAGGACGGAGAGCACATTAGGTGGTGGGCAACTGTTGAGCCCATAAAAGTCATGTTGGTCAAGTCAACTGCAGTCAAAGTCAACAAGGTCAAGGTCAAAGTCAACAGGCGCAAAGTCAAAGTGCGTAAGTGCAGGTGTCAAAGTGCACAGGTAGTGCACAATGAATTGTCCACAAAGGGTAAATCGGAGAAAGTGGGTTGCAGGTTGCAGAGGTATTTTCTCTAATTGCCCCAAGTTCAAAGTGTGTTTTAAAGTGTTTTGGAAGGTTCAGGTGAACCCCCCCCTTATGTGCAAAAGTGAAGAATTAAAAGGAAATGTGAAGGCATGTGAAGCGGCAAAGTGTACGCACAGGTGAAAGTATGGCCCCCCATTAAAATTTTTGGTTTTAGACTAAAGTCACTACAGGACAAAACAGTGAGTAGTTGGCTGCCACTTGTGAGAGCAATCTTGGGACATCAAAGTGAGCACCAAGATTCACTTGCAGTTAGGAGCGTACGTGATCGACACTAAAATCAAGGCAAGAGCCATTCTTGGAAAAGAGGTTAGAGTAAGCAAGAGGAGCATAGGCTAAGGGGAGCAAGAGAGAGAGAAGTGCGAGAGTCACCAGAGTACGTCGCACAGAAGTGGAAGTGCAAGGTGCATAGAGAGTGACCAAGGATTTTGGTGCAGAGAAGTGCTAAGCTATAGTTCCCCCAAGTATCTCAAGGTCCTTTGGCAGTGTACGCTTGCCGACAGCAGGTATTCACTCCTCCCCCTTTGTGGAAGCTTGGTGCAAGGTGTGCACAAGGAGAAGCTTGAAGCAGGTGGAGGTTTGTTGCAGAGGAGGTCGGCAGCAAGAGGACGTTGGGATATTGGATATTTTGTAATTGGGCACTCTGCGGGATTGTGCACAGAGGTATTGGTGTATCTTGTATTTCAAACATTGTACTTTTCTTACTGTAATCAAACGGCAGAAACTTCCAAGGTGTATTTTCTCTTTTGGTCCTTTCATTTTCTCCTACAAACCCTCAAACTCCTTCTTGTCAAAGAATCCCCCAACAGGAGGTATTGGAGAAAGTATATGACAAGCCTAAGTATTGGCTTGAGTCCCACAAAGTCATAGAAGAAGCCTTAAAATGAAGACAATGTAAAGTTCACTTGTGAACTACCTCTTGTAACTTTTGAAGACTTTACTTAATGTAAAAGTGAAAGAATCTTAAGTGGTTGAGTCCACTTGATCAAAAAGGGAAAGAGGAGCCACAAATTCGTGATTTGTGGTAGATAGAGAATCAAATCAATCACTAATTGATTGGAGAGTGATTGAGGGAAGTTAGCCTCCCAAGATCAACTATAAATACATGGTAGTCTTAGTCGTGGTTATGTGAAGACCTCCAAGAGCTGAGCTTTATGCCATATCAAGGTGTGATTCCAAGGCACACATATGTATCAGTAAGTCCATTGTATTGTACAATCAATATACTTTCATTTTCATGATCATTTTAGTTCATATTTCCATGTTCTTGTGAAGTGTACTACTCACTGCCATATCTCTCAGTTTTCTCAGTCAGATTGCATAGATGGTTTCTCTGAACTTGGTGCATCATTTTCAGTTATTTAACTTGGTAAAGTTAGCTCTATAAGTCTACTATATGATCACCACTTTTCATTTCATTTGGATGTTGCAATCTTCAGTTATGTTCAGTTGAAGTCAACCCTCTCTGTTCATTTTCACTTCTCTATCAGGTACCCGACTTTTTTACTCATCTTATCAGAGCTGTTTCTCAGTGTGTACTTACCCAAATTCAATGATCTAAAGATTTTTGGATTCAGCATACTGTCTAGTATAAGCATAAAAATTTCATAATCATTGGATTCTTAAATATGGAGTTATGTGCATTTTTCTACTCATTGATCTCATTACTGTAGAAGCCCATGAAAATCGGGATGATGTCATCACTTGTTAAACATCATTCTCAGTGTGTGGTTCATTATTTTTGCTGAGATTACTCTTGAAAGTTAGCTCTTTAAGTTAAGTAGACTTCCCCAAGAGGAATTAAGCTAATTAATGCTGTGCTCAGAGAATTATGCAAAACACTGGACAGGTGTATGAACCAAAATAGCAAGTTCTTCCCCTCTGAGCTAACTCCAACTTATCTGTTTTGATCTATCTTTTTGAGAGTGATCTTCCAAGGTACATAGGGTGTCTAATACATCCATTGGCAAGCTAAAAGGGCCCACCACATACTCTTGGAGTTCATTTGGCACGTGTAGATCAAGGATTTTGCAACACCTCTTCATCTTCAAGCACATACCTATCCATCTCTTCACAACTACGACACCAACTTGCCTTTGCAGTACTCTTTGCTTTTCTCCTAGCTGCTCCATCCAAAAAAAATCCAAGAGGTCGGCACCACACATGAATCCTAGGGGTTTTTCTCTCATTCCTTGTCTGATTCCACCTTGGCTTTTCATCCTTCTATACCTTGTGATTTCCACCAAAACTTGCACATATGTTTGGCAAAAAAGGACAAAATTGTCTGCATAGTCATTGTTATAGTGCATTCAAAGGGTGAAACGAGCTCAAATCAAAATTTTGATGCCACAAA